>JBAMNC010000027.1:600000-762645 GCA_037902135.1 Cetoscarus ocellatus | reverse complement strand
AAAAAAAGTCATATGTTAGCCTTAGTGTTTTTTCAAATTCTGAGCTGAGAGAAAAAGGCTAATAAGTCCATTTATTAAGCCAAATATGACCAAACCGTCTGCACTAGCATGTTTTTCAGTGTGTTTTACACCCAAAAAGTCACGTTTGAGCATATTTTTTTTCCGAGTCCGAAATCGAAAAAAAGTCATATGTTAGCCTTAGTGTTTTTTCAAATTCTGAGTTGAGAGAAAAAGGCTAATAAGTCCATTTTTAAGCCAAATATGACCAAACCGTCTGCACAGGCATGTTTTTTTATTGGCCTGTTTTACACCCAAAAAGTCAAGTTTGCCCCTAAAAACTGGCTTATTACCATTTTAGTTTTGGTGTCCTTGAAATTGAAAAAAATCGACATGCTAACATATAACTTTTTTTTCCAGATCTGGTCAAAAAAATCAACTTGCTATTTTTTATGTTCATAGGCAGTTTTCATGCTGAAAAACATGCTAGTGCATGCCTTTTGGTCATTTTCCTCCATCAAACTGACTTATGATCATTTCAGTTTTGGGGTCCTTGAAATTGAAAACATCGAGATGATGACATATTTTGGAGAGTTTGCCTCTCTCTCTTGAGTGGGTATTCTTGTATGTGTGTGCATGTTCTTGTGTGATTGTCTGCCGCTGCACTATCAGGTCGCTGCTGAAGTAATTGCCTGCGATGGGGGAACGTTGATTGGCGCAGAGGTTCAGCACCCGAAAACCACCAATCAAGAGTGACTGAGGAGAGCTGACTGAGGATATATGAAGCCAGCAGAACGACGCTCGTCAGCCAAATGTAGCCAGCCCTGCTCGCGTGCCTCTTTGCTCTATAGACATTGTTATTAGAATTTTGTAAAACTGTCAGGCACTAGTTTTGTAAATTTTTGTCATTTTAAAAATATTGCATACAATGAGAGAATCACTGCTCGTCCCATGGGTTCGTGTGCTGTTTGTATTGTATTTGTTACTTTGGCTTTGTTAGAATAGTTAAGTAGTTTTTTCTTTTCCATTGTGTAAATAAGATAGTACACAACTCAAGGTTAAAGTCTCTTTTTGTTCTCCTTTTTAAAGTTTGTTTACAGCATTCATTTGGGTTTTAGTTATCTCTCCTTTTATTATTGTTCAACACCTTGCTGTTGTTGTTAATAAATAACTTTTATTTAACCACTCAGATCTGGTTTTATGTTACTTCCCTTTCCCCAAATGAGCTGGGTGTAACAAGCCCCACAGAAAATGTGTAACAACATGATAAATTAGGCCTCAAACAGACAGGAAAAAACCCAAGTACATCTTTTTAGGTCCTATTTCACCTAAAGAAGCACTTGTTAGGCCGTTCCAGGGAGGTCAAAATTTTGAAAAAATCAAAATGTTAACACATGAATTTTTTTCCAGATTTGATGAAAAAAAAAAAGCTTCCTATTTTTTGCATTAATGGGCAGCTTTCATGCTGGCAAACATGCTAGTGAATGCCGAAATGGAAAAAAAGTCATTTGTTAGCCCTACTTTTTCTTCAAATCCTGAGCTGAGAGAAAATAGCTAATAAGTCCATTTTTAAGCCAAATATGACCAAACTGTCTGCACTAGCATGTTTTTTGGCCATTTTTACACCCAAAAAGTCATGTTTGAGCGTATTTTTTTTCGGAGTCCAAAATGGAAAAAAAGTCATATGTTAGCCTTAGTGTTTTTTCAAATTCTGAGCTGAGAGAAAAAGGCTAATAAGTCCATCTTTAAGCCAAATATGACCAAACCGTCTGCACTAGCATGTTTTTCGGGGTGATTTACACCCAAAAAGTCATGTTTGAGCATATTTTTTTTCAGAATCCGAAATGGAAAAACAGTCATATGTTAGGCTCAGTGTTTTTTCAAATTCTGAGCTGAGAGAAAAAGGCTAATAAGTCCATTTTTAAGCCAAATATGACCAAACCGTCTGCACAGGTCTGTTTATCGGCCTGTTTTACACCAAAAAAGTCATGTTTGAGCATATTTTTTTTCAGAGTCCGAAATGGAAAAAAAGTCATATGTTAGCCTTAGTGTTTTTTCAAATTCTGAGCTGAGAGAAAAAGGCTAATAAGTCCATTTTTAAGCAGAATATGACCAAACCGTCTGCACTAGCATGTTTTTTTGGCCTGTTTTACACCCAAAAAGTCATGTTTGAGCATATTTTTTGTTGAAGTCCGAAATGAAAAAAAAAGTCACATGTTAGCCTTAGTGTTTTTTCAAATTCTGAGCTGAGAGAAAAAGGCTAATAAGTCCATTTTTAAGCCAAATATGACCAAACCGTCTGCACTAGCATGTTTCTTTGCCTGATTAACACCCAAAAAGTCATGTTTGAGCATATTTTTTTTCGGAGTCCAAATGGAAAAAAACTCATGTGTTAGCCTTAGTGTTTTTTCAAATTCTGAGCTGAGAGAAAAAGGCTAATAAGTCCATCTTTAAGCCAAATATGACCAAACCGTCTGCACTAGCATGTTTTTAGGCCTGTTTTACACCCAAAAAGTCATGTTTGAGCATATTCTTTGTTGAAGTCCGAAATGGAAAAAAAGTCACATGTTAGCCTTAGTGTTTTTTCAAATTCTGAGCTGAGAGAAAAAGGCTAATAAGTCCATTTTTAAGCAGAATATGACCAAACCGTCTGCACTAGCATGTTTTTTTGGCCTGTTTTACACCCAAAAAGTCATGTTTGAGCATATTTTTTGTTGAAGTCCGAAATGGAAAAAAAGTCATATGTTAGCCTTAGTGTTTTTTCAAATTCTGAGCTGAGAGAAAAAGGCTAATAAGTCCATTTATTAAGCCAAATATGACCAAACCGTCTGCACAGGCATGTTTTTAGGTGTGTTTTACACCCAAAAAGTCACGTTTGAGCATATTTTTTTTCCGAGTCCGAAATGGAAAAAAAAGTCATATGATAGCCTTAGTGTTTTTTCAAATTCTGAGCTGAGAGAAAAAGGCTAATAAGTCCATTTTTAAGCCAAATATGACCAAACCGTCTGCACAGGCATATTTTTTTATCGGCCTGTTTTTTTTCACCCAAAAAGTCATGTTTGAGCGTATTTTTTTTTCGGAGTCCAAAAGTGAAAAAAAAGTCATGTGTTAGCCTTAGTGTTTTTTCATATTCTGAGCTGAGAGAAAAAGGCTAATAAGTCCATTTTTAAGCCAAATATGACCAAACCGTCTGCCCTAGCATGTTTATCGGCCTGTTTTACACCCAAAAACTCATGTTTGAGCATATTTTTTTTCCGAGTCCAAAATGGAAAAAAAGTCATATGTTAGCCTTAGTGTTTTTTCAAATTCTGAGCTGAGAGAAAAAGGCTAACAAGTCCATTTTTAAGCCAAATATGACCAAACCGTCTGCACTAGCATGTTTTTGGGCCTGTTTTACACCCAAAAAGTCATGTTTGAGCATATTTTTTTTCTGGAGTCCAGAATGGAAAAAAAGTCATATTTAGCCTTAGTGTTTTTTCAAATTCTGAGCTGAGAGAAAAAGGCTAATAAGTCCATCTTTAAGCCAAATATGACCAAACCGTCTGCACTAGCATGTTTTTAGGCCTGTTTTACACCCAAAAAGTCATGTTTGAGCATATTTTTTTCGGCGTCCAAATTGGAAAAACAGTCATATGTTAGCCTTAGTGTTTTTTCAAATTCTGAGCTGAGAGAAAAAGGCTAATAAGTCCATTTTTAAGCCAAACATGACCAAACCGTCTGCAAAGGCATGTTTTTTGGCCATTTTTACACCCAAAAAGTCATGTTTGAGCGTATTTTTTTTCGGAGTCCAAAATGGAAAAAAAGTCATATGTTAGCCTTAGTGTTTTTTCAAATTCTGAGCTGAGAGAAAAAGGCTAATAAGTCCATCTTTAAGCCAAATATGACCAAACCGTCTGCACTAGCATGTTTTTCGGCGTGTTTCACACTTAAAAAGTCATGTTTGAGCGTATTTTTTTTCTGAGTCCGAAATGGAAAAAAAGTCATATGTTAGCCTTAGTGTTTTTTCAAATTCTGAGCTGAGAGAAAAAGGCTAATAAGTCCATTTTTAAGCAGAATATGACCAAACCGTCTGCACTAGCATGTTTTACGGCCTGTTTCACACCCAAAAAGTCATGTTTGAGCATATTTTTTTTCGAAGTCCAAAACGGAAAAAAGTCATATGTTAGCCTTAGAGTTTTTTCAAATTCTGAGTTGAGAGAAAAAGGCTAATAAATCAATTTTTAAGCCAAATATGACCAAACCGTCTGCACTTGCATGTTTTTCGGCCTGTTTTACACCCAAAAAGTCATGTTTGAGCATATTTTTTTTCGGAGTCCAAAATGGAAAAAAAGTCATATGTTAGCCTTAGTTTTTTTTCAAATTCTGAGCTGAGAGAAAAAGGCTAATAAGTCCATTTTTAAGCAGAATATAACCAAACCGTCTGCACTAGCATGTTTTTTGGCCATTTTTACACCCAAAAAGTCATGTTTGAGCGTATTTTTTTTTCGGAGTCCAAAATGGAAAAAAAAAGTCATATGTTAGCCTTAGTGTTTTTTCAAATTCTGAGCTGAGAGAAGAAGGCTAATAAGTCCATTTTTAAGCCAAATATGACCAAACCGTCTGCACTAGCATGTTTTTTCGGCCGTGTTTTCACACTAAAAAGTCATGTTTGAGCGTATTTTTTTTCTGAGTCCGAAATGGAAAAAAAGTCATATGTTAGCCTTAGTGTTTTTTCATATTCTGAGCTGAGAGAAAAAGGCTAATAAGTCCATTTTTAAGCCAAATATGTCCAAACCGTCTGCACTAGCATGTTTATCGGCCTGTTTTACACCCAAAAACTCATGTTTGAGCATATTTTTTTTCTGAGTCCAAAATGGAAAAAAAGTCATATGTTAGCCTTAGTGTTTTTTCAAATTCTGAGCTGAGAGAAAAAGGCTAACAAGTCCATTTTTAAGCCAAATATGACCAAACCGTCTGCACTAGCATGTTTTTGGGCCTGTTTTACACCAAAAAAGTCATGTTGGGGCATATTTTTTTTCGGAGTCCGAAATGGAAAAAAAGTCTCATGTTAGCCTTAGTGTTTTTTTCAAATCCTCAGCTGAGTGAAAATAGCTAATAAGTCCATTTTTAAGCCAAATACAACCAAACCCTCTACACCAGCATGTTTTTCGGCCGTTTTACACCCCAAAATTAATTTATTTGCATATTTTTTTTTGAGTCCGAAATGGCAAAAAGTCTGGCCCATTTTGAGCAAAACATTTCCCTGAGAGAGAAAAGTTTCAGTCACAATAAGTCTTTGAGCTTAACACATGTAGCACATTTCTTGTATAACATTATTTTCTTTGTAAAGTCCACATGCAACAGTTTCCAGCCCTGACAACTCCTGTTTATGATCAGGGAGGAAAAAGGGAAAAAATGAAAGCATCATGTGACTCTTATCTTATACCTGATTTGGGAAAACTGTGATGTTAGAACTCTTGTAGTGTTACAACAATCCCCAGTCTCCCCTAAGTTAATTTAAATAAATCTATAGTATTTTGAATAACTAGTGTTTGATTCTTTTCTTCCATAAAAAATCTTTTATCTTTTTAGTTATGGACAGAGTCAGACCTGTCCACACAGACCTGAAGGTGTGTACACGTTAGGATGCACGGATGTGCAGTTATGGAGCACATTGCGGTGTATGGTGGTTCAATTATGGATCATATTGAAGTCTGTTAGCTCTCCCGTCCGTCTCTGTCTGTTTTATCACAGCCCTGTTTAACTTTTCTCTAGTTTTGGGAGCTCAGAGGGGCGTAATATGTGTGCTCTCTCTGTCGGTTTAGTTTTATCTACAAAAAAAAAATTCCAGGTGAGTGGGCTTCTCCTTGCAGGTTGTCATCTCTCAGAAATGGACACATAAAAGGCTTTTACAGTAAATCCACACTTATTTAGATAATATTCTGATAACTCATCCTCCCGATGAGCAAACAAGGGACCAAAACATCACAAATTCGTACCTTCATTGAATAGGATCGTCCGTTTAGGTTTGATTTTTGTGCAGCGTCAGCGCTTTTTTTCTCTCTTTCATCTCAAGTGCACCTCGGCTTTGTCGTTCCCTCAGTGAGGTGTCTTGTTTGTTTATGGTCACAGGACAACAGAACTTCTCCACATAAGAGTGGCAACTACCAGAGTTCAATAAAAACACGGAATGACGTAAAAACTCCTCAATGGCAGGCAAGCATTCTGTCTGATAAGACGAAATAACTCGTGGATGAATGAGTTCTTCAGAACATGAATGGCAAATGGCTCTGTTGATTGGAAAGGTGGCAGACCCCTGCCATAAGGGACTACAAAACATCGTCCACAAGTTTGAGACCCCTGCCTTGGAGTTTTCTTCAGCCATTACAATCGTGATGTTTCTATCCTGAATTGAACATGCTAAGGGCAGAATCACTTCCTGGTCAAAGGTTGAACGGCGCCTTCGTCCAACCAAGTCCTCCTTCTCTCTCTCTTCACACACACGCTCATCCAATCAGCGATGACTGATGTGGCCCACAAGTACCTACTTCTTCTGGTAGCTTAATGCCATTGTGTTTAGGTACTTTGATGTTGTGTTTAGTTCTTCCCTGTTGTGTATAGTTATTTGCTGTTGTGTTTAGTTATTTGCTGTAGTGTTTTTTAATTTGCTGTTGTGTTTACTTATTTGCCGTTGTGGTTTGCACTTCAGGGCCACCACAGTTTTGTGAATTTTTATACTGATTGAAAGCACCAAAAAGTTCAAAGGTTTGTATTTTTGTACTGTCTATTTCTTATCAGGAGAAAACATAATTCAATCCTGAGAGTTTTTTTTTTAATTTCCAGCTTTTGTCAGGGGGCAGACCCCAGGTTAGGAACCAAGGATCTAGAAGACAGCTGGTCCTATTTTGATGTTGTGAAGCATGTGGCGCACAAAGGTTTGGGGTGTGTGGGATTTTGCTGTACAGTGCGACTTTGAGGATGCATGTTCCTGGTTCAAAGCCAGGCACATGGAGCCAAAGGGATGGATTATGTGCCTTGATTATATGTAAGTGTGCTTTGGGCATAACATAGATCAACCTATCACATTATCTGCCCTCATTCCCTCACAGAATAGAGTAAAATATATGTTAATGCTCAGATTAAAGTACTTTATTTCACTGAATTATCCAAAATATGATTCAGACATTTCCACAAAAATGTGAAAGCAAAACCTTATTTCTTTTAAATCTCTAGATAAAAACTGTCACACTTGTTTATGCTAATGATAGACCAAATAACTTTACATCAATACCTGTTGGCTTGAAAAAATGTGTTTCTCCTTTTTCTTCAGGGATCTTTTGATCTATTCTCTATTGTGTGCATTAAATACACTGGACAGCCTGTTTTATTATCTGTGAGCATAATTATCAGCGAGATTTATCAGAATGTATTCAAATATTAGAAATGTGGCTCCATGTTTCGAGAAAATCTTGAATCCTCTGTGTTTCAATTTGTTTCTGAAGGTATAAGGCACACTTGAGCACATGGGAAAGGAGTACCTGAAGGAGCACTACAAAAAGACACACTGTCCCTCAGCTCTCTGTCTCATTATGAAATTTAAACTGAATTTTTCCAACAAATGATCTGATATTTTGAAGCTTTGTCAGCTTTAAGGTTGTCAACATTCAGTTTTTATGAACTCACTAAAACTAGAATTATTTCCTTAGTGCATACTTTCTCTGATGGTCTTTGCACAAGAACATGTGTGTATGCCAATTTCTTCTTTATTTTATTAATGGAAGCAATTAAAATTGATTATAATTGACGTTTAATTTGTATCACATTTTGGGGTGGGTGGGGGGTTCGTTAGCTTTTCTTGGGTACAAGTAGGGAGCTTCAAGGAGGACCTTTGGAAACCACTGATCTAGTGTATGGTCTACATTAGCTAAACTTTATCAAGTTTAATTACTGTTCTTTGTAAAAGATTCTATTTTACAATTTTAACTTCAACAAATGACTTTGAGCTTTTACCTATATAATCATGTTAATTATAAGAAAAAATATAATCTTTCAAAACTGAAGAGAGTTTGCTTTTCACAGATATTTTTACCAAGGTCAAACTAGGGGATAACTGTCATTAAGCCTAAAAGACACAGACAATGTCCTTTTGAATCTCCTTCATGTCTGGTTTAAATGCATGAGATTATAGACACTGAACTGCAGCTTCACTATTAGTTGGAGGCAAACAGCTGTGGAGGAACATCACGATCCTTCTTTCAGGTGTAGTGATAGAAAAGTGTCTGCACTTACGTCTGTGGTTCTTAAGAAAATCATCTGTTCCTCATCATTCGACTACAGCCTCAGTAATTGTTCCAATTAAATCTGTATCTGGCAACTTGAGTGATCAAGTGATAGAGTGAAATGAAGCTCAGTGTGAATGTCAGATGGGAATCTTCACATGGGTGTTATCGCACTTGTGCCCATTAAAGGTAGCTTCAGAGCCTCTGCGGGATCATTAAAGTGCTCTGCAGAGACTGATACAGCGACTGCTACAAGAAACCTGAGAGTGAGATCAGACCGAGGATACGGTGAGCGAACAAAGCAGCACGAACCCATTTGTTCTCAGGTTTATGTCGACATTTCATTCAAAGGTGGAGGAATACGTCTGTTCTGATGTTGGTCAAGAAAAATAGGTGACATAGATATAATTTTTTTCTTTAAACACAGGGATAATGTACAAAGAAAATAAAACAAATTCCATATAAAAATACATTTATTTTGAACAATTTTAAAATGGCAATTTGTTCACAGTAAGAAATATGAATCAAAACAAGACGACTGGTATATCATCAACAAAAATTAACAATATAATAGATCATGCACAACTTTGGGCAATTGTACGACTAGACTATAAGACGAGGTGTTATTTATTTAATTAATGTGTCAAGTAAAGTTGAAAACCAGCCATGGTATATATACACAGTACTTGCTCACCCTAATATAGTCTTAATTCTTTCATCAGAGATTATTAGGGCATGCCACTGCAGAAAATAAACAATAAATAGTTAATAGTGAGGCTTTAAGTCATGGAGACATACCACTGCTAGTGCCGTGGGTCAACTTTACAGTAAAGTGGGATGAAACTACTGTATAGATTTACATTCCATCATATTTTATGTACAAATTCTCATCATTTCCTCTTAAGGCCAGACATCTCCTGTCCTTATTTCACATTTCTATTATGAAACATCTGAGAAACAGTCATTCAGAGCACCATGTTATTATACAGAGTAACTACATGTGCCTTTCTTATAAGCATTCACAATAGTCAAATGTTGACACTTTAAAGTATTTATATATATTCACTTCTGTTTATTTACAACTCTAGGACCTCTAGCATAAGGGCAGAACTTTTTTTTAAACCTAGAGGGCAATAAGAATAGAGTTTTGACCTAAACTTCAAAATGGTACTGGCATAAAACATTAATAAACTTTCTTTTCATTGCCAGAGCATGAAAACAGATCCACAATAATTCATACTTAATCCAGTATTTTGTTGCTGAGCATCCCCTCTTGTGTAACAACCATATTGGAGGCATATTGAAACCCTCAGAGTGGATGTATGTTACTTTGTGAATAATATAACCATTGAAAAGGAAAATACTTTGCTGTTGTAATTTTGCTTTCTAGTGTGCCAGTATTACAGTATAACCCCAATGTCATCGACCACAACTTAAACTTCTATCAACAAACCAGGGCCGAAGCTGGAAAGATTACAGTCAAGTCAGTGAAGACCAAAATGGCTGCTGACCTAAATCATCAATAAAAAAACTCAGTCAGCATTATTTACATATGAAGTAAAAGTATGTTTATCTTCTCTTGTCTCAACCTGAAGGCTCATTCTACTGCTTTTATCCAAAAAAAAGTCAAGATTAATGATTACATTGGTCTGTGTTTTATAAGGGCCTGTGTCCATTTAAAAATAAACATTTTCTCAATGTCAGTTTACACTCAAATTAACTGGATAGTCTAGAGGATGAAAAACACTCTCAGTCACAGTCAAAGTCAAGCTAACACTTCATCTACTTGTAAGTCAAATGTCAAATTGATCTTCCAAGAGTGGCCAATGTTAGCAGTGCTAGCACCAAACTCTGTGCAGGTTAATGCAAACATTCCTGTGTTTGATGTGGTCATGCATTACTATGAACAATATGGCAGTTAAAGCAGACACAGTCTACAAACATTTTAGATTTAGTTTTTAAAGAAAAAAACACTGCTCAACATGTTGCTCCAGTGCTGTCTGTTTACTGTGTTTGTTTACATCTGTGCAGTAGTCCTAATGGAAAAGGCCAATTAGAAGGAGCTACGACCACTGTTAGAGGTGGGCAGCGTGGTAGGGGTGTGTTTTGATAAGAAAGAGGCAGTCCTTTGGTTTTGTGATACGGAGTTGGTGAGATTAGATCATCACATACTGGGCCATTTTTTTGTTTAACTAAAATTTTATAATATTTAGAACCTACATATCAAGTGCCAAAAATACACTTTCCAATCAGTGTTACTTACAGAAATCATGACCCCTGCAATTTACGTGTCTGTCCCACTGACTGAAATAATTACAGTAAAAGTGGCAAAGAGATTGAGAGTCAAATGGCTGAATGTCTGCTGCTAAAATGTGGCTGGAGGGTGAACTACAACACCAAACAAATGCCCAGAATATCTATAAATTATCAACAAAAAAAACAATATTATGCTATGAAATATTGAGACAGTATTGCACAGTAAATTATCAAAATATATCATTGTACCAATTTATTTACACCCCTTAACACGGTCTCTTATCAGGGTCTAAAGCTGCTGGTGATACCTTAACATAAATCCATTTCAAAGACCACATCATCACAGAAGGAGGCTGAAAGTGCTATCACCAAGGAGAACTTTAAATGTAAAGTTATGATCACTTCCAGCACAAAAAAAGAAGGAGGTGGACACAGGCCCTGATGCTTTTGGGTTGTTTTGCTTCTCTTACATTGTCCCGGTTGAGAAGAATGATGACAAATTGGGCCATTTTGCCCTGCACCACACTGAATGTTAATTAGAAATTACGCTCGAGTACCCATAATTTTCATAATTTTATTTCTCTGCCCTCAGACTAGAGGCCCTTGAGTCCTGCTCAGTGGGCTCATCTTCATTAAGTATTGTGAAGTAGATATAAACTCTATCCTGTGAGTCAAAAACATGACTATGAACAATAGCAGCTATATGTGTGAATTAAAAAAAACAATGTCAACAAAGCAAACAATTTTCAGCACATTTGTAACACAACAATCTGTACTTACTGAGTGACAGTGCGAATGTCTTACACATTAGTACAGTTTGGAAATTCCCGGGTAACAATTCTCTCCATATTTCTGCCAATTCCTCCTGAAATGACACAAATGAACATGAATAAAACAAGAGAAGTGCACTGCTTTGTACATTACATGTTGGCTATCTGATTCAAAGAGCGGCAAGTGAGATTATTTTGCTTTTGTGTTTATCTAGAGCTGGGAGGTACTACAGCAAAGGAGATGGATTGGCCAGATTTCATGTCGGTCATAAAGCGAATCAATTTTGAAAAGCTCCAAGCTTAAATGAGTTTTCCCGGACAGAAAATGAGCAGCTCTGTGTTTCACCATCTGTGCATACATTCAAACGTGGCCTAGTTTGAACATTAGTTCTTACTAACGACGGCGTTTACACTGTTCAAACATCTGAAGTGTTGCACCAGCTGGGAAAGTTCCAATGTAGACTTAAGTCATGACTTGACTAGTGGTTGTGAAGTCTGCCATAAAATACATTTGCCATAGCAAATCGTTTAAAAAGATGGGATGACCTGCAGGATAAGGTGGAGTGGGTCTTAGAGGCTGATTAGGGTCGGCAGTGAAAGATCTGTGGTAGACAGCATCCCTCAGAAATATTTGATAACCTCCGTGCTCGCACTTTTGTTTTAAACCAACGTAGAGAATTTCAGCTGTTCAGCACAAAAGCACCATTAAATTACAGCATCTCACAATTAACTGCATGTTGTCACGGTTGGTATATCACTCTGTCTGTGGATTTAGGCTGTGCGCTTTAGTTAACTCCTTATCTTACTATTTTGACACAATCTACACACATTTTCTTTGCTTTATATTGAATAATGCCTCAGAATTCAGAGGCTGCACTGTATTAAAAAAATGATTTCACTGATTGGACAAATGAAGTTCAAATGTCATATCTGCAACAATAATTTGCTTATTTTAGATGTTAGTCTCTACATGTTAAGTTTAACCTTTTCTTTTCTTCACACAGCTGAGCCAAGACACAACTAAAGCAGTGCAGGCTTTGGTGTGGACCTTATACCGTTACTTAAGACTGCCCAAGCTTCTGACTGGCCTGTGAAGAATGTGACAGACAAAACATTCGTTCATTAACCATCCTGTTTTTCTTGAAAGGTTCTGCCCTTCCCAATCACTGTCTGTGGGATGTTGCCAAGACAAACTTCTCAAATTTATTCCATGGATATATGAAGCAGTCCATCTGGTGTGTCAGGTTAGGAGAAAAATCACAGTAGCTTTTAGCTGAATGGGAACACATGATTTGCGTCAGCTGCTTTTTGTCGCTGTGTTCTCAGCCCTCAGCTCTCTAAACCAAAAGCTGTTCAACTTTTAAAATAGCTTTATCAGTGGGAGGACATAATTCCTTGACTTTGTTTTTCATTTAGGAGCAAATATTTCCATTAATATAGGAAACACGAGGCACACTGAGCAATTCAATAAACTTGAGGATAGTTCTGTATGCAAGGGAAGTCATATTTTGCAACCTAGCAGCATAAAGCACTCATGGGAAGTTCACTGAAATTGACCTTGAGTTTGGTCCCAGTGCAAAACAGGCTGCAATAACCACTGGCCCTTGAAGACAGCAATGACTTAGGGGTGTTGAGGTTTTCTATTTGGTCACTGTGGATATAACAGATATCAATACCAACAGATCTCAAATTGATATCTACAACAATTCTTGTACTGAGCATCAGAATGCTTTTACTTATGCTTTTACTCCTGTAAGGTGACCTTGGGTGACTTGAAAGGCGCCCCCAAATAAAATGTATTATTATTATTATTATTATTAGAACTGACATACAGTTTACACTCTTAATCAACATCAACATCTCACAGAATTTATAAATCTACAAGCACAGGTTCATCTTTGAGACATTGATTTCAAAGAAGTCCTTAACATCACCAAAACACCATCATAGTTACATTTCCCATCTTCAGTCTCTCATAGAAGCTGTTACAGTTCATTATGAAGTAATCTCATGCATTCTGGATGAAAAGCATCCTGTTGTTCCTTAGGAGCTCTGCCGATCACACTGAGCTGAGCTGATGATGGACAGATGATAAGATGGTGTGACAAGTGGGGGTCATTCAGATTACACAGACTCTGGCTCATGCAAAGGTACCATTTTTACCTCCTCTCTACCAAGTGTTTAATTGCAGTGATTTGTAAAATAAATGCTGAGACTCTTATTTCAGATTCTCTTATCAAACTAGTAACCTGGTGGTAAATTCAGGGGGATGGAGGTCCAATGCCAGGAATAATGAGTCACCTGGTTCAAATTGCTCTTAAGTGGAAAGTATTTAACCTCTTAAAACTTAAGAATCACAAGATGAGATGGAGTTTAAGGTTACCTGTAATATTTAAATGTCAGATTTTTCTCAATAGAAGTTTTTGTAACCCACCATAGCAGTCTGGACTGGCTGATTATAAAAAGCAGCATGTGTAACAGGAAAAGGACCTGACCCGAATCTATCCATCCGCTAAAAATACAAATCTGACCTTCGGTCAAAGTCACTTTCACTCCTTCTAGTACAACCAAGATTAAAAGCCAATAATCAAACTTTGAAACACCTTTTAAAGTCAAGAGAGCTCTGGAGGTCAATAGATGTTTGAAACAGAGATGAGCACACTCCATTTAAGGATGTGTCAAATGACTTACTGTCTTTTTTTGTGTTGGCCCTGCTCTTGTGGGAAAATATCTTTTCTATTCCAGTTTAGTCTATTTTTAAATATGTGACTTTGGTTGATTTGATATTTTTTTCAGATGGCAAACAAGCAGAAGACAGTTTTTAAGATGCAGACATTTTTGTATAACACGGTAATTCATCAGAAATTTTTAACATTTCTAAACACTGATGTCTAACATTCCCCCTTTTCAACTTCATTTTTTAAATCCCCCAATCCTGAAAAGGCATGTTTCAGGTGGATGATTACAAAAATGGTCAAACACCAATAAAATCACATTTAATGACTATTAATTACACAGTATTTAAAATTATGCCACCACAGGGCCCTTAACTAAACAAAACAACACACATCTGTTGTTTATATTGAAGACTCTGTTCAATAGAAACTGCACTCCATGAGGTTTGTATACAAAACAGAAATCCAGTGTTTCTGTTTCCTGTAAAACTTTGCATAATGAGAGTGAAAACATTTAAAAAAGGGCTTTCTGGTTAAGCAGTGAGCTACTTGCACAGCATTCTGAGACTGCCCATGGCATGAATTCGAGGTCCTCTTCCAGACAGGAGACTCTGATTGTCACTTGCCTCAGTGGACAGTGGAAGCACCACTACTATGGGCTTTAACAAATAATTACTTTTTAGGGGCATTATGAAGGCATGCACTTAAATTGACATAATAACATACTACACAAATATCAGTGACTGTCAAATAAGCAAAGTCGTCGTGAGAGTCCTCATAAACTGAGATATGAGCAGAAACTGGACCAAATTAAACATTTCTTGTTACACATACAGTGATCTCACAGCGCAAAAAAAGCCATGTAGGTGTCTTTCCACCTCTTCGACAAGACGTTCAATAACATTCAGAGAGATGTTGGGCATGAATTTAAGAACCACTAACAGAATTTAAGAAAAAAACACACCGAAAGGCATTTGTGAGATCCCTCTCTATGTTTTCAACAGATCTTCTTCAGTTCTTTGAAAGTTGACAAATGTTAGCTTTAGCCCAGTCAGGGCTTCTGCTGGCAGAAAATTAGACTTTGCGGTCGGATGTGCTTCATAAAATGAGTAGCAGACATCTAATCCTGACATTTAAAGCTTTGTTAGAACAGTCCACTCCACAGCAAGAGACAACTCTGGCAGAATTTTTGGACAACAGTTCAGTATGGTGACAACAGATCTGATTTGGCATAGCTGTCCAATGAGTAACTGCTGTCTTCTGCTGTCCAACTGTAAAAGATCCATAGAAAATAAAGCTTAATATAATAATAATAAGCACACATTAGGATGGAGGGGCAGTTTTTGATGCAGTACGCTCCAGTAATAACCACCCACTTTGACTTTAATGATTAATATGCAGTAGAATTAGCTCAGTGCCAATGCAAGGCAAAATTAAAATTGCAAATGCTTTTGAAGAGGGCAAAACTATAGAGGAACTTTAGATTTTAAGACACTATATTGCATACATGGGTTAGATGGATGTACATGACTCTTGAGCTAATATCTTATATTCTCAGTTTTGTTTCTAATCTCAGTATGTCTACCTGCTGTATACTGCTATGTTTACAAGAGGATTTGAAGAGTGAGGAAGTAAAAATATCTGCCTGTTTGTCAAACATGATGCCATCAGTATCAAAAAAGCAGACTAATGAACTGAAGGATGCTGCAGACAGAGGTTACATGTATGTATGTTTATCACTAAATCTGACCCCTTTCACATTAAAGTGGTACTTAACACCAGGGCTTTGACTGAGGCGCATTTACCCTGAAATTTCAACAAATGCAGTCAGAGAGGTCGATGAGTGGGAGAGGCAAGACACACTTACTCCTTGGTACCCTCTGCATAATCAAAAGCAGGCTCACAGCCTGTACTAATTTGTGTGTCAAACTGTTGGCCAAAAGGTCTACACCCAATCAGGGGTGCAGAAAAGGAGAGAATAAGGACGAGGATTCTAGGGGCCCATGATTGACAGGGGCCCAGAGAGGCCCCAAATCAATCAATCAATCAAAACTTTATTTATAGAGCACTTATCATACAAAGACTGCAACTCAAAGTGCTTTACATAAAAAAACAAATAAAAACATTACGTCAAACCCACCTACCGACCCCCATATTACATGAGTGTTTACTCTCACGTAAGCGTGCAACATCTACTCATGCACAGCTACGCTAGACACACACACGCACACACACATACCCCCACCCACACACACACTAAAAAAGTTGACATTGGGCTTAGGATAAGAATAAGAGGCTGAGAATAAGAGAATGAGAGGCTGAGTACAGATGGACCAGTTGGGGAAGTGCCATCAGAGGAGCCGTCTGCACCAGGAGCAGAGAGTCAACCACAGCCACAGGACACCAACACAGAACCCAGAGGAGTGAGGATGGTCCTCAAGACTCCACCAGGAACTTACGAGACAGAGTCCTGAAGCTGTAGCCAACCATAGCCCGTGGCGCAGAGGGCTCCTACAGAGGAAACACTGGAGATCCTTAAGATACAAGAATAAAAATAAGTAAAAACTAAGAGACGAAGAAAATCTAAGAGCTAGAACGTAAAATTGAACAACTAAAACACTAAGGTAAGAAAAGAATAAAAACCATAAATAAAGACAATGTAAAAGTCTAGAATAAATAAATGTCATAAATAAAATCTTAATTAAAAGCTAAGCTAAAAAGGTGCGTCTTGAGCCTGCTGTTAAAAACATGAACGCTCTCTGCGGCCCTGAGGTCCTCTGGCAGGCTGTTCCATAGCCGAGGGCCATAAATACAAATTATAACACGGACAAAAAATGATCGCACTCAGTAATAAACTTACAAATACACATGTATTTTATATACAATGTACTGGTAACACAAAGTTTATTTGTTTTGAAAAACATTTCTCAAGCCCCCTCCCTCTATTTACGTAAAATATTCAGTTCACCCACTCCAGACAGCCTGCAGAGCGCAAACTTTTCTTAGACAGCGAGTGGAGGCAGAGACGGCAGGATGTCTCAAAAATCTGGAAAGAAAAAAGGCTCAGACAGGAGAAGGAAGCAAGGGGTCGACATTATGTCACCCAGTTCTTCCACAGGCAAAGTGGGTCTGTTAGTGGTTCAAGTGATAGAAAGCTCTGGAGCATCAGTCTGTTGTCTATTCCTAACTTTGTTCATAGTTTATGAATTAGCTCACTTTTCTCCCATATTAGCTCATATTTCTGAAGAAAAGTCTGGACATTTCACTGTTGTTTTAGTTAAATAATCAATGCATGCAAATGTTTAGCAATTTGCTATGCCCACAGTCAATCAGTTTCCCACCACAGACACGTCAAGAGGAGCAGCAGCTGCAGCAGCTGTCTGTCAGTCCCCTCCTGCCCCTCCTGAACAAGCCCTGGTACCCCCTGAGGAAGGAGGTGAGCAGCTGTGTGTCAAATTTATCGATTATTATAGAGATAAAAACATTCAAGAATAAAAAAAAAGTTCCCAAATTTTAACAAAAAAAGCCTTTAGCCTGTATTTATTTCAGAATGATTTTAATGATTTAAAAAACATCAGCTATCTGTGAAATATAATGTTTGGTCAGTAGTTTGGGACTCTGCTTTGCAGGAGGAACAGAGAACATTTGTAGTATGTGCAGACTGGTGACTGCTCTCAATCCAATCAGAGAAATGTTTACATTTTCTGGAAATCAGATGATTAAATAGCAACAACCATACAACTGTCATGTTGTTGTTTTTACAAATATGGGAATGATAGTCAGAAATATCATTAAATGCAGTTTTATGTAAAACAGAAACAAAATTTTCTGCCAACCTTATGCTGGCTATGGGGAGCTCAGTAAGATTTCTTTTCAAGGGGTCCAAAATCTCTGGCAGCACCCCTGCACCCAATGCAGACTTATAACTTACCCAGCTACCTTGTGGTAAAACAATGTTATATATGCCACTGTAGAAGACCCAAGTTTGTATTTTTACCAGCCTTTTTTTAGAACATACGTGGGTTATCACAATCACAACATCATTGGTCTTTTAAAAGAACACACAGGATAATACTCTGTTGTGCTTGCTTAATTAAAGAAAACTTCTATAAGAATCTACTTCCTTTAACCAGGGGTAGGTAAGTACAGCATCTACTTAAACCTGACAATCAACATAATTTTCCACACTTTCGAGGCAGCTTAACATGGGGGTCTGAGGAGGATTAATTGATTTCTCCAGAAAATCCTCAAGTGCTCATTTGAGGATGTGCATTTTTTTCTTTTCCTCAGTTATAGCCCCACAGATTGACACTTGAGTTTGATGTAAGGACATTGAAGGAATACACCAAGTACAATTTATGCAATCTTGCATTTTTGCTGTGGTTACTTGAGAGCTGCTCTTAAATATTTTAGTCTCACATATTACTGTAAGCAGGACCAGAGTGTCTATTAATGCGTTTTATTTTCACACTCAGCTAAGACATCTTTTGGCTCTAAATGGGCTCTGTAGAGCATCTTAAGTGGTCTTCGAGGTTTGGTAAGTGCACACAGGCTCAGTCCTCGATGTACTTGGTTTACATCAAACCATCGTTCATTAAATGAAAATAAAAGAAGTTTCTTCGGGCACACAGTGGGTTAGTCTTAGGAGCAGTCATGCAAGGAGCTGTCTGATGTTTTTCAGAGGATACTCTTTTTAATAATATTTTTAAATATAATTTCTAAACAAAGTAATGCGGTAAGCCTAACTGCAATATTGTCTGTCTTACATCGTGGATATTTGCAATAAATTGTGATTAATTAATCACAGATCCTATAATTTAACCGGGTTATTTTTTTCTTATCCATTGACAGCACTTCATTTGGGGACTAACACTGACTTTTAGTGTATAACACAGAGGAGAAAAAATGTATTCTACACATACACAGAAATATTTGTTTCAAATGTTCTTCTGGTAAACAATAACCATTTCAGATTTGATTAATTGCTTAATTTTGCTGGTTAATTGCAGTCTTGATAACATGCTTAACATTGTATTACTTAGCATTTTTTAATCAGTCTTTCAAAAGCATTTTGACAGTATGATGAAATTCTTACTACTTTGATTTGGGAATCATATGAATGAGATAAATCTGGATGATAATGACTATTAGATTTATTATTTAAAGTAGTATTGCACTAACTTAATATGCAGGAAATATGCAGGGGTGCATCCCTGCTATGATGACAACTGCACTGCTCAGGAGTCCAGGTTTATTTGCTTTCTTTGTGTGACCTGTGAGGTTAATAAATGTGCTAAAATATTTTCTAAAACATCTTGTCTTTGTCATTATTATTTTCACTGTACTTTGTTAGATCTTAAAGGTCAAATAATTTCTTTTCAACAACTCTATACTGGTACGGAGCCCCGAAGGTGCCACGGAGAAAAAAAATAATAAATCGTGCGCACGAGATAGTAAAACTTGCGCATGATATATTAAAATGTGTGCACGAAATACTTATTCGTGCGCACGTTTTAGCTAAAACGTGCGCACAAAATAAAGTTATTTACCACGTTTTAACTTTGACGTCAGACACACACAATGGAGAGAAGAAGTGAGCTAGTTAACTTTTACTTTCACCTCGGAATGTCATTCTTGCTGCTCTTGCCATGAGAGATGGAATAATCCTAAATTGGAGAACTTTGCTGCGCATACTAAAAGACAACAGGCTCAGCCGGCGGAAGGAGTACTCGGATTTAGTCAGTGTCCTGACTTGGGATGCACAGGGGGGACTTGTTTGCTGCTACAGAGGCGAAGTTGTAGCTAACTTCGGGGCTAACTTCCTCCACCTTATTCAGCGGGTGGCAGCAAGACACGAGCTTTGCTTGAGTCTTGAAAGTTGTGCAGCTTTTATTTAAGGTACTGATAAATAGCCTAAGGGACTGTACATACCCTGCATTCCTACATTCACAGACACAGCTAACGTTGGCTGGTTACTGGGATGCTTCAACCGAGCCCGGCTGTCTTCTTCTTCTTCCTCTTGGTTTTTTACCGAGAGGTGATCACAATATTATGGGGCATTACTGCCATCTACTGATGAGCCCGGCTGTCTGTTGCCGCTTGCCTGTATCATTAAGTCGAGCGCACGTTTTATTTTAAACGTGCGCACATTTTAATATATCGTGTGCATGTTTTACTATCTCGTGCGCACATTTTTTTTTTCTTTTCTCTGTGGCACCTTAGGGGCTCCGTATACTGGTGTAGATGTTCCAAGAACAATGTTATTTGAGCATCTTGCCGTAAATTCTACTCCTACTGCTATATTTTTGTATGTCCATAAATCCCCCTGTATCAGCCCTGCTCAGAACAGGTTATTTTAGTGTAAGTCATCATGATCATAGGCAACTTTAGCCCTGTTTGGGGTGCTGGAGTACCTCTGTTTTTTTATCTTAGCCCCCTTAAAATTATAAGAACAACTACAGCAGCCTAATTGAGTTGCCAACTTTCACAGGGACACTAAGATCTTGACCTCAGTTGTTTTTTTTCAACTTGCCTAAATATATCTGGTTTAACAGTGCTATTGTTCCTGTGGATGATCATCACTTTCACTGCTTATGTATGAGGGGATGGGGATGGGGTAGGTGAGTGCGTCAGCGCTGGAGTGGCTTATCCTGCCATAACTACGCAGTCTTTGGTCAGCACTGTGTATTAAAGTGCATGTGCAGGGAGCAGTGTGTCTTCATGCACTCATTCAGGAGACAGTGGTGAGTGTGTGTCCTTCAAAACACACAGAACTTCATAAACTTTTCTGTCTGATCTGAAAGTTATAAAGAACAACTAAAGGTTTCATAACTGAATTCCTGTTCTCGTTTAACATCTGCATTACTGTCTCTTTGCAAAAATTGCTCTGTATGTATCGTTCTGACACTTGCACATGCGACTGTAGGTTAATACGTGTTCAGGTTTTTTAATGGTCCTGCTCAGCACCCTTGCACTTTGTTATAGTGTTTTTAAATGAGGCCTTGACATCCCTAAAACCTTACAAAAATAATATTCAAACATGGTTAGAAACAATTTATCTCTACAGTGACAGAGGCAGAGAACAAGAGAAAATAGTTCATTATCATACAGTTAGGAGTCAATATTTAATAGAGACAGATTTAATTGTAAAAGTGAATACCATTTATTAAACCTGGATCACGTCTGTAACAATGGAGTACATCTTTCGTGGTCATTACATTGACATGTGAATCATAAAACTTCATATCCTGCTAAAATTTAACGCCCAAATTGATTTTTTACTTGAACAAACTACCCATAGAAACCCGTTTAATAATAAAAAATAATGTCGCAAATGAATATGGATATATTAAGTCTTTCCATCCATCCATCCATTTGTTTTAGAAGCCCAAAAACGCACAGTTTTGATAATGGTTTCACAGAGAGAATAGATCTCAAATAGTCGCCCTTGCATTCTTGTGTGTAAAAACAAATGCGCACATTTTCAGAAGCAATAATGTCATAGCTTTACTTCTCCTTTAGACAGAATGCACAAACTCCAACAACAATAGAAACAATGGCCGAACACAGTGTCGTGTTTGTGATCAGAGGCTGACCATTCCTCTCTTATAAAGTGAATTTGGCTTCAGTTCTCTTTGGTGCTCAAGAGCTGGCTGCACGTACATGCTGCCTTTGGGCTGAACAAACAGTCAGGGAGCTTCTTTCATTCTTGAATGACATAAATCAGGGACATGTTTAAGAAAGGTAGACATTTCTGAAAGGTGGAGCAAGCAAAAGAGAGGAGGAATTTACAAAGGTTGGGGGGTTTGGGGAGGGCTACTTTGTTTGATATGGGACCTTTAGCTAGGACTACTTCACTCTTTGATGGACTCAATTTACAGTACTTGTACTTTGAAGAATACAGAACTGCAGGCAGTAACAATATGAGCTAAAAGACAGAATAACATAGTTTGTTACAGTTTAAAGACTGAGTAAAAATATCTAACCTGACACACCAGATGAATCTTTCAATACATTTCACCAGTTCATCCGGGCAACAGCTCACAGAAAGTGTTTGGAAATGGGCAGAACCTTCTTAAAGCATATCCAGGAGGTGACTGTGTGATCATTCTGTCAGTCCCATTCATTAAGGGCCACTCAGATGTAGTATAGTAGGCGGGAGCTACTGTCCCAATGTCAAGTAGAACAAACTCTCACCAAAACATGTTGGAAGTGGAGCAAAAATATCCTTCTGTTGAGAAGTGCTTCCAGTGTTTTTGTATATCATTTAATAAAGAACTGTGGTTCAGATCTGATAAAACTGCTACTAAAGCTGTAGCATCTATGCTAATCTCTGAGCGAGCTGTTACTTCCTGCTTTCGTCAAGCTCGTAGCGTCCACCTCTTCCTGCTCTAAAGGATGTTGACTGAGCTGTGCTGCTTTGGGCCGCTCACAGTCATTGTAGATTGGAGCTTGGCAAGATGGATCTGTCTGATTATGGACATTAAATCAGACAGATCCAGCTACACTGCAAGGTTAAAAAATATCCAAAGGGAACAACCAGAGGTGAATTGGTAAACATAATGTGCAAACTTCTCCAGATTTGTCCACTGAACTGTATATACGTTTTAAAACTGCAATGTGAGGTAGGCACGGCAGTGTCCTTATTTTCTAGGGTTGTAAGAAAATATTTTGCAGCGCATCATTGTATCAATATTTTATGGTGAAAATTTTAATATTTTATTGTTTAATAGTCTATCAAAATTGGGTATTTTGTTTTGTATTGTTGTTCAGGCTCCAGCTGTTAATTCGCATCAGTCATTCAGCCTTTTGACACTCCACCTCTCAATTACATTTCTAGTTATCATTTCTGTCATTGAAACAGACACTGAAGTTTATCCTTGTAGGACAGACCATGCATTACATAAATCACACTCATTACCAGCTGTTATTTTATGCAGGTTTATAATATTATTTACATTCTCCCCACAAAAATTACACTACTGAGTTAAAAAAATCGTACTATAACACTCTGCAAATAGTATTTAAATTAATTGTGATATATTATATCATCACACCTGTATCACATTGCACATGACTGCACAAAAATTCCCTGATTTTTAACAATGCACACCCCTATTGTTTTATATCCCTGTAAACAGAAACACTAGTTTGAGTATTCAGCAGTGTCCCCACTGTTGTAGCAAAATCACAGCTTGACTTAAATGGCAAAAAATTGCACAAACTTAATGTGATAATATAGATTTAATAAGGTAATTTCCAACCCTAATCTCATTGAGATCAAAACATTAACACTGACAGCTCTGGTTTCAACCTTTATGAATTCTGGCTGTGATTTTATTTCAAAGCTCCTGCTGCACTCCTCAGACTCTCACTGACTATCAGGCTTGTTCCCGGAGCTTCTTAAGCCATTAGACTATTAGACTAGAATGAGATCACATAAAATCACTGTACCCAGACATTAATTAAATTAAAGGTGGTTAATGTTTTGCCTCTGGTAGGGGGTATGTTGGAAACTGTCTGGAACAAGACCCCTACAGCCTTTGGAAAAGTGTCTGTAATGTGAAAAAATATATTTTGGAGGGATAGTCACTGCAAAAGAAGAACTTCATCTATAAGTCAGGCATTTACTTTTTAATTGTGAGGTAATAATGAAATGTATATATTTTTTGTTTTAAGAGGCATAATCAGATTGCGTAAGAGGACACACAGTGTAATAATGGATTCATTAAACAGCAGGTTGTACATTTATTTAATCAAACCTGAGACAAAAGGGCCCTGTCCTGCTCTGCCCTTTGGTAAACAAACCACTTCAACAGAAACAAAAAAAGTTAATTTGTTTCAGACCAGCTCTGGCTCAGAAAAGGCAAAAACAGCTGAGAAACGAAGAAAAGCCAAGAAAAGCTGAAAGTGCTGAGTGACCAGGAAAAAGGCCAGCAGCCCACATGTCTGTGTCAGGAACACTGCAATGCTACCTCTGCCATATAATCCACACTGTCTGCAGGGACAGAACAGTCCTCATCTAAGATACATCACGGTGAATGTCAGCCGCAGCCTTCAAAAAGTTAACCTGACATTTTTATACCTGGTTACACAGCTGACGGTGTGTCATTTAAAAAACATGACACCTCTAAACTAAAAACAAAGCCTCTTTCCCAGAGGAGAATTTATTAAAAGGCTACAACAACATCATTGTTTTGGTGTCTGCTTTAAATATAGCTTAATTTATTTGAAGTGGATGCTTGGTAATGACTCCTTGGGTGTTAAAAAGTTCATTAGTATCTCTCACAGTGACAGTCATCTTTCAGATACTGTACCATCTGTCCCTGTGGTACAAAGATATTAACATTCTTTCTGTTCAACTTAGTCATGGTGTTAAAAATGCATCAAAGCTGTCATGCACTATAGATAAAAAGTCAGAATCCTATGCTCTTCACTCGTTAACATTAAAAAAATATCAATGTCGTAAAAATATGTGAGCAAGCTTACCTCTGCTCCTGGCCTCTAGCTCCTTCTCCATGAGCTCTTTCTGAGAGGGAAACTCACTGAGCTTCACTTTCGTCATGGTGTCGTTCTGGCCGACTGTGCTAATCACTTCGGGATCTTTCTCCTGGGTGTCCTCAGTCTCAACGTGGATCCAGGGGATTTTCCTTTATGACAATGGGACAGCAGAGAAATGGTGAGGTGTACTTGTCATTTAAAAAGATAAGGAGTTTTGGTATTAGGGCTGAATGATATAGAGTTGTGCAGGGATAACGCATTATTGACAGCCAACCAGGAAGTAGGCGCAGACCTGGCTACCTCGACCAAAAGCCTGTGGAATTTTTCACTGAGTTCTGGGATCATGGCTGATAAAAATTCATGAAACTTAGACTTTTTGTTTGTCATAATAATATTCATGAACAAACCGGCGTTTTAAGAGTTTTTTTTAGGCTAAAACATAATCAGAAAGAGTAAGAGGCTACTATTGAGCTATTACAAGCTACAACATGGCAGCTCAACTTAGAATCAGCAACCACATTTCCAGCTTATGACTTGTTGTGACCTCTTGTCTTAGAATTTCCTCTTAATTGAATAATTTTTGTAGTCCTTGTTAGCTACCACCCTTTTGAAAACACAATGACACTTTAAAATTGAGCTTACTGTACTTCAGGCATTTATCCAAAAGCTACTCTAAAATGCCATATACATTTTTTTTATACTTGGGAAACACAAGTGCCAAAATGCTAAAACTTTTCCACGTTTTTGAACTTATTACTGCCCCACTTTATTTGGATACTGCAATACTTTAATCTTTTACAATATACACAGTATATATTGGGATTTTTATGCCAACTTTTCACACAAATGCTGTTCCTTTGAGGAACTTTCCTATTTGGATTTTTAACTCATTTCACTATAAACCCACTCATTCTTCCATTGCACACTGCAGCCCTCTGACAGTAACAGTGATGCACACAAACACACACAGAGGGAGCGCTGTGTGACGGCAGATTGCTTCACAAACTTTACCAAATAACTCTTGGCTACGTGAGCAACCCATGATTTAACTTCTAAAAATTTACTGTGCTCTGTAGAGCATCTCTGGTGGTCACTGTTTTGAGATGGAAAGTGTCTTAATTAATGTCTGTGTGCTCAGTATTTTCATAATTATGACCATCAGAGGGCTAAAGAATGAAAGAAATCATCTGAGTTCCCATGTAACACAGTCATTAAAACATTGCTTTACCTTCAAGATAGATATATAGATACTTTTATTGACAGACTCAAGGTCCATAAACAAGAGCGTTGCCTGTAGTTTACATTTTTCATGCAGGTAACATACATGCTCTGATGCCCTTTGGTCTGTTCTCTGGCCCACTGATGATGATATCAAACAGATCGTTTAATGTAGATCTTCAAGGACAAAAGAAAATAATTTATTGCTCAGCCCTATTTAATATTTCAGAAGAGTCCATAATAGAGATGTTACAGTATGCTCAAATCATGATAATGGGTTCACAACTCGATTTTATCACAAATTTTAAACTAGATTAATGTCCAAGTTTATTGTACAAAAAACAGGCTAGATTTAGTTTATGGAGAAGAGAGCAGGATTGCTTCTGGTGTCCCTCAAACGAATGGTGCTCATGGAAGGCAAAAGTTCAATGAAGGTGAAGAAAACTTAAATCCCCAAAAAAGAGCATAAATAATCCAAGTCCAGGCACTTAATATGGTTTTAAAAATATAAAGGGCCTATGAAATAAAGGCCTTTTAATGTAGCCATTATCTCAAAGACTGACTTGATGTCACCGTACAGTACAGAAGTTTTCATGCACATTTACTTAAAGTTGGGTTATTTTAACGAGCTCTGGTGTGTTATTCATGAGCTCATTTCCTAAAACATAAATGCATCTTGTAATCTCTGTGGCTCTTGCACTTCTTGTAGGTCTGTGGAGTTTCAAATCCCCAAACCAGCGTCCATTATTAATATGTTTGGTGTCTCAGGCTTTGCAGCATGGCACTGCTTCACATGCTGCATCATATTGGTCGTGCTTTTTGTGTAGTTCATGCAATATTTGCAGACTGTTTGTGTCTTGTCTGCTTTCCTCACCCTACACTTGGGCTTTGGAACAAATCTTATTCTCAGCCTCAAAACATCTGCCATGCCTGCATGCAACAAGAGAGGATAAGGGTTGCTGACTTTTTGTTTGCTGTTTTAAGAACATTTTTTTATCTGGGATTAAACTCAGAATCCTGAGAAGAAAATACACATTTTGATTTGAATTTCAAAATAATGACAACAGGGCCAGAATTATGAGAAATAAATCAGAATTCTGACTACTTTCCGAATTCAGCAGGCCCTAATTCAGACTTTTTTTTCCATAGGATTCTAAGAATAAAGTCAGAACTCTGATTTTGGTCTCAGGAATCTGAGATTGTAGTCATGCTTCTGACAATACTATCAGAACTTTGGGACTGAATTATGAAGTTGAAAAAAAGTCTGAATTCTGACTCTTAACTGAAAATTTCAAGTTTCAAGTCAGATCCCAGACCTTGATTTCAGAATTTTAAACAAATTTCTGTCAATTTTTGAATGGGCCTCAATCCTTTTCTGTAGTATGTCTCTCTTCTTAATCCTCTGACAAACAAGAGATGTTAAAGGCAGAGAATGCTTTTGCTGGTTGAAAAAAAGTATTGTCATAGATATTTTCTCAGATTCGTTTAAATTGTCTATTTTCAAATCAACTTATAAAGTATCATGAGGTTTTGTTATATCTCGTATTCCAAACGCTTGAAGTTGTCTCAAACTGAACCCACCTTTTAAACTTGTAGATGAAGAATGCCGCTAAACCAACAATCACCACAGTGAGCAGCATCAACATGGCCGACCCGCTGTGGATGGAGTTTGAATCCACAAGTGGTGCTGAAAGTCAAACACATCACATAATATCACATTTCAAGGAAGATAAATGTGTTAAAAAAACCCTTTCCCTCTCTAAACCGTGTCTTATTTCAAGGAGATTACTTTCATTACCCTGTGTCATGTAACAACAGCAGGTAGGGTTTGAAGAGCTGCTCTCTGCTGCTTTCCCCTCAGGGTATTAAAAGGAACCTTTAGGAGGTCTGCTGCTTCTCCCTGGGGTCTGTCATGCAGGTAGCTTATGCATAGTCATGGCTTTCTAAATGCTGAGATGCAATATTCAAAGTTTTTTCCCTAGTCGGCCATCTTTCTCTCCTTCAGAGGGAAGCCTATGAAGTGTGTGACCTTTCTGGATCATTTTAAAGGCAACCCAGACCTTTGTATGCAGACACAAATGAAGACAGATACGCTGCTGGATGAAAAGGGTAAAGCCACGAGGGCTTGATCGACACGTTTTTGCGATATGCTAATGACCCGGTGACCCTGCTGATTAGCTCAGCGCATACCAAACGACTTCTTTGTCAATCATTTTATTGATCGAATGATTTCAAAGAGAAGTACTGTCTCACAGCCCCAGGTGAAGTACTGTGAAAGATATTTAAATCCTGTGATAAAACTTTATCACATAAATCTCACTCTGGGGATACTGCCGTCTTTGTCTTTTTTCCGGAGTGAAACTGAATGTCAAACCGTCCCATTAAACACACATGCCTTATCTCCTGTACATCAGCAGGCATAGCTAATGCACCGTTGATGTGTGGAGAAACTTTGCTAAAATGGCATAAATTATGGCAAACATCTCTCCAAACTTTTTGTTTTCACACACCTTAAAAAAGCTTTGATTTGTTGTAGCATTGGTAGGTGTGAAAACAATGAGCAGGGGTTTCAAACAAACTTACCCAAAGTTTGCTGAGTCATGTACACAATGATGCGAATATCAGCCTTCAGCTCAAACTGGATCAGGCCTTGGTTCAGGGCGGTGACAAAAATATTTGATATCTGTTTTAGGAATATAGAAAAACATACATTTACATTTAAAAATAATGAACTATCATGACTATCATGATGCCAAAAATCATATTACTGACCAGCACCAATAAGAAAATCTGGAATAGGCAAGTTTTTGCTCAGAATTAGAGATCATGTTTTAATTTGTTTAAATTCCTTGCATGTCTTCACATCAACTTATTTAAAATGAGCTTAGTTTAGCTTAGCTTAGCTTAGTATAATGGCTAAAACTGGCTGAAAATAGATGGCCTAGTTCTCCCAGTACTGGAAATAAGAAAACAAATTGACAAAATCAAACCAGAAAAAATGTTTGAAATTTACCACTGGAACAGCAAGGTCATTTTACTTATTTCATTTTGAGTCATTCAACTTAACTTAGCCTGGTGTAATGGCTAAAAGGCAGGTCTGAAACACTAAGTCAAGTTGTTGGCCTAAACTGAAAGAAGTTAACAATGTCCATCAAGTTAAACTTAACTGAGCTTGGCTTTGGTGTTTCACAAATAATGAGGTACAAGCCCAAAGGAGGAGTGGCAGGTGACCACACACTGAAGGGGGTGCAGCTTGTCAAGTTAGGTGTGTGGCCAAACTGAGGCCTGGGCCCCCTGACTTTTTTAATGGCAGTCTCCTGCGCCAATCCCAACATCTCCACTGTGATTGGCTATTGGCATGTCAGAGGTGAGATTTCTGTAAAAATCACTGTAGAGTGTGTAAAAACTGGCTTCTCTTGGCTTTATTCGTTTTAGATGTGTCGATTTTTAATTTATTAGAAATTTAAAATGTGTTTCTGGACTTGAGTCTTCTCTTTAGATCCTCAAAAAAAAAAAAAAAATAAAGAAAGTTGCCACTTTGTTGTTTTTATATTTTTGAGGTAGGATGGGGTTCGTAAAATAAATAAAGATGACGTGTTGACATAAAAAGGGCAAGTTAATACTATCGATTTCTGTGTTTACACACCAATACTTGCTAGAAAAATAAGTAATTACATGCGTAGGTATATTTAGAAAAGCATGAACTTTAGTCTTCAAGGAACTTTATTGGTGGTTTGCGAAGGTCGGGGGACAAAAAAATATGAATTTTGTCAGGGGGTCATGACAGAAGGCAATGGGGAACAACTTGCATGGTGTGATGGCCAAAGAAAATGGTTTAATCATCTTTAAATGATATGGTTATATGTTATCATTTTGAAAAGCTAAGTTTATCCTTTCTTATCTTGGTTTAGTTTAGATTAGCTAAAAGAAAGTGAGAAATAGCCTTTAAACACATTAACACACAAATAAAAGCCAATATTTACATTTATGTGTGTAGTTTACCACTTCTTTTTCTATGTTTTTCTTTTTTAAAACAAGCTTTCTTTGGTTTAGCTAAGCACTGCAATACTTTAAGCAATATAAAACCCAAAATCACTAACTTTAAATTGCTTTTGATTTTGGGATAAAATCCACGACTTTCCTTTATCTAGCCACAAAGTAGACCCATTTAAAGAGATGAATTGACACCACTTTTTTTGTAGACCAAGAACTAGTACTAGTACTAGTACTAGTACTTACATTAGGACACTCATCAATACAATGACAGTAGTGTTTTATTTTCATTAAACTTTCCTTACTGATTCTCTTGAAAACTTAGCAGTGTTTGTATTCTGCTCTAAACTATCCATCCTCATTCATGTTAAAATATTACCAAGCTGTTGATATGGATCCAAATTCTGCTTAGATGAAGAGAAGCCAACATCTGTATGTAATGTGGTTGCAAGTGTTTTATTAGAAGTATATTTTAAGTACAAGCACTCAGACTGACCGGTACTGATGTATCTCTGGTAAGTACGGACCAAAATCTCCAAAGTGATTATTTGTGTGTTAAGTGCTTGAATCAACATGACAAATAACATGAAACATTCAACTAAATTCTGTTATAGAACAATGATCAATGTCTTTATAATAATATTATAGTTAGAACAATGTGTCTTTAACTTGCATAATGAGTAGCATCACAAACCTTCATATCACGCTACTTACCGTCTCCAGAGCCTCCTCGCTGCTCCTCTTGTGCTCACTTGATGTTTGTTCATCAGGGAGGATAAAGAGCTCTGCTGTACTTGGAAGACCTGGGTACAAAGACACCAGCAGCTGATCTTCAGGGACCCCAGACACCTGAAAAAAGAGATGGCACCACAGGCACAAGTCCTTTATGGTTGAAGTTCAAGGTTTGCTCAGTTAATTCAAAACTTCACACGATAAAGTTGCCCACAGAAAGTCACCCGAGCCAAGAACAAAAGTTATTAAATCATTTCATTCACATTGTTGTTCGTATCTTTAATAAACAGTAAGAGTTCTCCACATTGCAAAAATTCAAAGTCAATTAGCACACAGTTGTATTTTAAGTAATTTAGACATTTATTCTAAGTACTGTATTAATTTTTTTTACTCTGTTTTAGGGATGCATTCTTCTGTGTCCTTATTGCTGTATTGCTGTATAGATTGACAGTAAATTTGTATTATATGTTGATTTGGGAAGGTGGTGGTGGTGGGGGGTGGGGGGGTTGACCTCATAACAACCAATTATTTGTCCACATGATGCAGAAGTGTGTGGTGTCAATATGATTCACCAAATCTGAAACTGTGAATATTAAACAAGTTTGATATTTACAACTTCAGGTGGGGATGCCCCCAGTGAAATACATATGCTGACCTATGCAACAAGCAGACTGTGGCAAATATTCATATGGATGATTCATACTTTTACAGCAAACAAACATAATGCAGGCTTGGCCTGTTTTTTCCAATAAAATACAACCCCAACACAACAGTCTGATAACATATCTGGTTAGTGACAGGAGCTCTAACAGAGGATCTCAGACAGAGTGAGAATACAAGTGGATCAGGGGTATTCAGTTTATTAAAAATTAAAAGACTTTTTAAACATTGGTAGTACTGAACATACTCTAGCAGTCATCAAACTGACTACAAGAAACCATGTTAAGACAAAATATGGGCTTTTTAGAACTGATTGGGAATACATAGATCTTTAAATATGATCTAAAAGGAGCTCATTTGGTACTGCTTTTATTTTTATTATCAGTTTTTACTCTTTTTAGTATAAATTTTGTACTCTATCCTTCTTTTACATTCACATTTATTGTTTATAACTTTGTGTAAAACTGGTTTTCATGATCAATTTTTATTTCTCATTGCTACTTTATTTTTTCCCTTTTTAATATTTAATATTTTTTTGCACTTAACCCTTGATATTGTTTTACTCCATTCAAACTCTGTAGTATTTCGTATTTGTTACTCATTTTCTTTATTTCTTTTTGTGTTGATGTCCCTTCTTATTTATGTAATTTAAGTTTGTGTTACTGTTATTCTGTTGAAACCACACTGGTGTGTATCAGTCTCAAAACCCTTCTTGATATCTTATATTTTTGCCACTCTTTCAACTCTTCTCTATTGCTTAGCAACTGAATTTGTCTGAAAATTGCTTCATTAAGTTTTATTGATTGACTGATTGTGTCTTTGGGCTCCCACATTTTGAAAAATTGATCAAATTTTAACATTTTAAAAAAGGGCTGTCTGCATGAAACCCCGTTCACATACTCACAAAAACCTTGAAAATGTCCCTATTTCACCTTGGTAAGCTGTATGTGTGAAAGCAAACTGCATGGTTGTTCGCAGACTTTGCCCTTTAAAAATCCTTGCTATCTCACTTTTTTTTTTATCCTACCATACTCGATTGACTGACATGCAAACTGCAGGAAATCCTCCTGCTGTGTGGGGCAAGTGTGAACAAGCAAATGAGGACATTTCCCAGATATTTTATAAAGTCAGTTGATTGTGTAAAAGGACTAAAGAAAATTTTCTGTCACTCTCAACATTTCTTCAACTCCGTCTTACTTAAACCTTATTTTTATTAGTTACCATTTTTATTAGTTACCAGAGCTTTTTAAATCAACATTTTCATTTTTTTTTAACCAACACTGTATTTCTTGTTTGCTAATCAGTGTTTTTATTGCTTTTTTTCTGTCCTATCTCTTATTATTTTCATCATTTAAGTTTCATTTTCTTGGTCTTCATCCCCCTTTGACATCTTTATCAACTGTTAATTCTGCTCTTATGCAAAACATTTCAAAATGCAATTAAATCCCTGAAAGGCAAGGAAGGGCAACTTTGGTACCTAAAAGGGCCACAGTAATCTTAACATTAATGCTAGAGGGCCAACTTGTTAGAATTTAAAAATATATGCTTAACTCTCACTGTATTTACTGGTAAATTATATTTTACTAACGCCTTCATTTTTATCTTAAATGCATTTGGTATTGCACAAAGGAAATTCTACAGAAACAATTACAGACAATGAAGCTCTATTTTGGGGAAATGTTACCATCATTAATGTCTTCATGGTAGATTTTGTCAGTTTGCTGTAAGGTAAAATTCAACTGTTTTACTCGTATCTGTGGTCTTCCACATTTTAGAAAATGGTCAGAATCTAAAAATCTTACAGTATGTTGCCACAATGCACAACAATCCTGTGAAAGATCTCAGGGGAATGTCATGTGTAAATGCTTTTTTTCTTTGTAATCCAGGCTCTGCTCTGCTGATATTTTCCCCTCCCCCACTCTGACAGACATGCAAGAACATTAAGTTTTCTGAATCTTAAGTCAAAACTTTATAACAGATTTTGTCCCACTTCAACCATTTTGACACCAATTTTAATCAAATTCACACCAGAACAGGGTGTCTGGTCACTAACTCCACTGTTAATCTTAAAGAAAAGAGCAAATTTCTCACATGAATCATAAAGCACAAGTGCAAGATGAGTATTGCACACAGCTTTAAAATAGTAATGACACAGAGAGCCACAGGGCGCTGATGGTTCCAGGAAAGATCTCTGAGCAACAGAGACTTGATGTACCTGTGACAGAGCTGTCCGTACCACCCGCCCTATGTCCTCCCTCCACTCGGAGATGTCAGGATTGTGCTCGTCAAGAGCTGGCGAGAACGACAAAAGCAGCGACCTGAAGAACTCTGCGAAAACAGTGAAGTGAAGTCTGTTAGAGTATGAGTGCTACTTCTGGTTTGGTTTCTGATTAATCAGAAGTGCAGTTTTGTCTTTTCTCATTTGGCAACATACGCCTTGAAGTTAATTGCTCTTCGAGATTTCGTGTTCGCCTACCGTGACATTTTATTCATTAGATAAGTCCACATCGACATCAACACGGTTGCTGCTCACAGAGTGGACCAAGAGGCATCATACTTTCCCAGAGATAGCGTATTGCATATTCATGTAACGTGCATGGTTCCAATTAGAGTGCTTTGAAGACTGTCTCCCACACTCACCTTTTACTGTTATAAGTTTTGAATCCTGTATGATTGTGCTCCCAGAAGCAACCTGGACCGTGACCTTGTTTTTCCCCTCTTTCTGAAACGTGTATGAGATGCTCCCCTCCAAGGTTATGACAGGCTTGATTTCAAAAGAGAAAAACACAATGAATTTCATAGAAAAACCGCCTTCCTCCTTCTCAGCTGGATATGGAGTACTACGTACATGCAGCCCTTTGACATGCTGTATAATGAGGTATTGCTGAAGTTAAAACAATCAGTGAGATAAATAAATATGACCAGCCACAGAAGATGGAACTGTCCTCGAAAGACACCAGGCAGTGCATATGTAGGCCAATTTACCATTAAACAAAGATAGACTATTGCCCGGGGCTCTGGGAGGCCTAAAAATAAAGTCAATTTGATCATTAAATATGAGTCTAAAGTGCCTCTAATGGTCCAGATGTGTATTTTAATTGTACTGAACTCAGTCTAAATTTCACAAAAAGCTGCATTTGGTAAAGTGCATAAAATTGGCAAGCAATGTTTCAAACATTGCCAGTATTTTAGTGCAATTTTATTTCAGATTTAAAGGAATATCATTTAGAAAAAGTTGCAAAAATATACTTGCACAATCCTTACACTAACAAAAGGCTGGAAATGTATGCCAGTGTTTGCACAGGTGGTTGGAACGAACAAGAAGAGCTTCCAGAAATTTTGTGCTATTTTGTGCTGATTCAAGCCAATAAATTAAAAAAATATAATTTTAATGACCAAATACTTTCTTTGAAAATGACACTGTCAAAATTACAAACATAACATAGGTTGGCAACACTGTATATGCACTCGCTCAAACAATGCCAACTATCCATCCATTATTTATCCTCCCTTCAAAGGTCGCACAGGGACTTGGAGCCTACTCCAGCTTACACTGGGTGAGAAGCTGGGAACATCCTGAAAAAATCATCAGTCAATCATAGAGTTGACAGAGTAAGACAGTAAACCATTCGCTCACCTGCTCAAATCCAAGTGTAATTAAGAACCATCAGTTAACTACGCTAAGAGAATAACATACTAAATATACCCATTCAGTATTTATACCATTATTCCCTGTTGGGGTTGCAGCTTATCCCAACTGACACTGGACAAGAGACGGTGTACACTCTGGACTAGTCAAAAGCCAAAAAAAAGGTGACATAGACAGACAGACAACCATTCACACGCACTTTCACTTTATTACAGTTCAAATAATGACTAAAATTATGTACTTAACTAAAACTAGACAGTTTCTTGAACATTACTGATTGTGAACATACTCCACAGTTAAGGCAAAGTACTGTATGTGCTCTTGAACCCTCATCCCCCTGCAGTCACATTTTAAATGATTTGTGTGAAAGCTCTGAGGATTTCCACTTTCCAAAAAAACAGCACAAGGACATTAAGAGAAGAGTGGGAGAATGGAAAGACTGCAGAGGAAAAGACAAAAAAAACACAAGTCCATGTGTGAGGAACAACAGTGGGAGTGGGAGGAAAAGGCTTCTCACCTCGGAGCTGTTGTCAAACCACCAGAAGAAGGTCAATGTTCTGGTGTGGCTCGGCCAAACCACCGCAGTCAGATTAGCCTCCTTCCCCCTGATTGCCACGATAGGAGCGGATAGATATACACGCTCCACTGGACCTGAGGCGGCAACACATGCACCGTAACGCATCCATACATATATGCAAACATTAGAGTGTATACATATTAATGCACCCACACGTATATATGCAGCAAATGCTCCGTATTATTGTTATCACAGATGATGTAGATTTACCTCCAGGTGTGTATTTTTACATTTTTTCCAAGGCTAAAAGGCATAAAGGTAACACAAGCATGACTAAAATGAGATTCAGCAGAGTGGAGACGTGACTACCCATGAAAGAAAAGAGGTTCATGCAACAAGCTCTGCCGCAAGAATGAGTAATGGTGTTTTCTTATTCACATACTGGTGATGTGTAGAAACAGTGTGCTCCTGTCAGATCCCTGGCTGTTTTCTGCCACTGCTGTCACTCGGTAAATCCCAGTCGCTCTGTAAATGTGCCTGATGCCATCGTCCGCCCTGCTCAGGTTGGAGTATGTGATCTTGATGCCGTCCCCGAAGTCGAGCTGGATGCTGGTCCTCAGCGAGTCTCCCTGGGGGACACACCGAAAAAACATGGCCTCTGTCACCACGGCTTAAGTCAGGGATACTTCAGTAACAACGCACACAACTGACGTAAGCATGAGACCACTGCTAGAGTGCTCAGGCTGAGATTTCTCTTAAGAGGTGTCACATGCATTTTGTTGGTGAATATGAATGTAAAGAGACAGAAATTCAACTGAGAGAAGAAGGGAGAAAAGTGAAAGACAGAGCACAGGGGGCAAAGGAGGTCATGAGAGGATCACGGAAAGAAAGATTTGTTTACAATCTGGTGATCTTTCCGCGGATAAAATCATCACAAACAGATACATTCCACTAATTGATTTCACACTTATTAAAGAAGAAAACATGTCCTCAGTAACCCCATGTGGCATCGAGCCATGCAGACGGCTTTGGATTTATGTTACCATGCTTTTGGATATCTGCTCAGCCTGACTTTTGCTCTCATTTATGTTGCTTCCATTATTTTAAAAAATAGCTGTATACAAACAATATCTACTTTCGCTGGCCACTGATCACCAGTTGACCAGTTCAGCTACTTGTTGAGGCCTATAGCTTAAGTCACAATAATGTGAAGAAAGGTGATTTAAGAGACTTTGAACATGGGATGGTTATTAAGGCCAGGCGAGTTGGTCTGAGTATTTGAGCTGCTGATCTATTGGGATTTTCATGCAACTCAAAGGCAAAATATCCAGTGAGTGGCAGCTCTATGGCTGAAAATGCATTGTTGATACCAGACATCAGAGGAGAATAGCAAGAGTTGTTTGATATGTCGACAACCCAACACTAACTCAAACAATCACCAGTCAGACACAATGTATGCAGAAGATCATTTCACACAAAGCATTGAATCTTGAAGCAGATGGGTTGCAGCAGCAGAAGACCGCACTGAGAGCTACTCCTGTCAGCTAAGAACAAGCAACTGAGGCTACAATTAACAAGGCTCACCAAAACTGGGCAAACGAAGATTCAAACAATATTACCTGGTCTCATGAGTCTTAAGTTCTGCTGGAACCTTTAGATGATAAGGTCAGAATTCAACATAAACAGCATGATAGCATGAATCCATCCTGTCTTGTACCAGCGGCCTGGGCTGATGGTTGTGTTATAGCGTGGGGGATATTTACCAACTGGGCATTGTTTAGATGGTACAGCCTACCCAAGTGTTGTTGCTGATCATGTCCATCCCTTTATGAACACAGTGTACCCATCTTTTGATGGCAACTTCCAGCTGGATAACATGCCATCTCACAAAGCCTAAATCATGGTTACTGGGTGGCAGAGTTAGTGGACTGAACAAACATCTTACCAAAAAAAAAGTTTTTAAACAGAATGTTTGTCTTTGGGTCTGCAGACAGGTCATTGACCAATACTTGTGAAGAAACCATACAAATCTTAGCGAATCACAACATAAGTTAATGCATTAAAAACATTTGATGTCCTGTTCTTTGGTGAACCATAGGGATGTCATTTAATGTATGTCCATGTTAAATGCTGACTTTGCTAAATAAATGCATATTTGCAACGTTACTGTGATCCTGTAAGAATGTTGTTAAGAATACGAATCCCTAATGCCCATAGAGCTTTCAGTCACACTAGTTTTACTGTAATGTTTCTGAGCAAACCATTTTAAAAACTTGTTTACAGAATGTCTTCCAATCCTGTGGTGACCTTTAGGTTTTATTACTCACATCATCTAGGTAAACCATGAAGGTGACATTGCTCCCAACATTTGCACTGAGCTCGCCCTGGCTGGTGGAGAGCCGGAGGCCCTGAGGTGGTCTGGGGCGACACGCCTGCCTCCGGGGCGAGTACACATTTCTCCCAGCCTCCTGACAGTTATTGGACAAAACCTTCCGATACCTTGAAAACATTGTTAAAAGAACATGTGTTACAGAGGTGCTGGAAAAAAATCAATGTCAAAACTGTTTAAGATTAAGTCTGTTGTCCCATTGTAGTATTTTAAGAATTCATTTTGTATTTTATTTGGTTCTAGGTTTTTCTCTGTTTGTCTACCAGCTATTAAAGTGTTAAAATATAAAAGTTACATTATCTTGCACACCTTTCAAAGGACAGTTTAGTATTTTTTAAATTTCAAAAGTAAATATTTTAGCCAAAGCAATATTGATCAGCACTGCACCTGGAAGGAGAGAACAGGCATGGAAGATGGGCTGTGCATGGCTGCAGTTGGGGCAGGAGCTCTGCATGATTTACTAAATTCTGGGTAAAAACAAACTGAAAAGCAAACAGCATTGTGGTGATTGCTCACAGAGCTGAACATACTGCCAATGCTCTACGCTAACGTGCCCCTTTGCTGTGGTTCTACTTTGGCATGCTGCATAGTCTATGTGTCCTCCACCTGAAATAAAGCAGAACCAAAACAAAGGGTCTGGCTAGTATAGAAGTAAAGCACTGTAAATGTGTTCAGTACTGTAAACAATCACCATAATACTGCTTTTTTGTTTGAGCTCAACAAAAATTCATTGAATTATGCAGAGCTCTTGGCTTCATCCGCAGCAATGTAAAAACTAACTTTAGAGCTGATTCTCTCCTTACAGTAAAAGAGTTGGTCAAAGTAACTGAAGCCAATGTGTTTACTGTCGACATGAACCTTGTAAAACCCCACTTAAAGGATAAGTTTGGTTTTTTGACACCTGGACCTTATTTTTAGGATTAAATACGCTCGTAGACTCACCCAGACAATTTTGGCGGAGCTCGGAGCCGTTTTCGAGCAATTTAGATCCATCCGACGGCATTTTTCCTCATGCCATAGTAGCAGACAGGGCCAGAAATCGAAGCCCCTAAATTAGACATTGTCTGCTGCGAAACTCGCTCATTTCAGCTACATTTTATAAATGATAGGCCAGTGTTATCACCATGTCAGCTCAACTTCGTTGTTATGGTCATCCGGGGCCTTACAAGGATCGGTAACTTTTGGTGACGTCATAGACAAGAACATGAGTAGAGCTGCTGTTGTTGCTAGGCTACACAGCTACTCGGCTATTTTTGTGCAACATGGCGGAATATTTATCTGATGTAGAAGTGTCTGACGACGACGACTTTGAGTATAATGGATGCCCGTATCGTTTTGAGCCAGAATATACCGACAAGGAGCTATTTGAAAGGAGGATGCAGAGGGAAAGAGCCGAACAGCTGGCCAGAGAACAAGCAACCACTGTATGTCCACGAATGAGACCAGAGGAAACACGTATTGATGCCCCCCGAAATACGATTTCTGGCCCCGTCTGCTACTACGGCATGAGAGAAAAACGCCGTCGGATGGATCTAAATTGCTCGAAAATGGCTCCGAGCTCCGCCAAAATTGTCTGGGTGAGTCTACGAGCATATTTAATCCTAAAAATAAGGTCCAGGTGTCAAAAAAACGGACTTATCCTTTAAAAATAATGAACAATCCTTTTAATGTTCTTTTTAATGTTAAATAATAAATTGTAGTTCCTAATTCCACAACAGGCTGGATTAAAAACCAAAATACACATCTCTTTAAAACAAATGAAGAGCAAGTCATGAACTTGTATCAAAAAATCAATCTGAATTCAACTGTGACCTCCAGAGTCAAAAGGGAATCAAATCATGAGAAAAAGACAGATTTGCACCTCTATTGTGTTGTTATTTTGCTTTATTTATTCTACTGGACACATGATACAAGGTAAAACACTTTCATGCAAAAGCTATTCTAAACTGAAAAACTTAGTTTTGCAGTTTGTTTCTCTTGAATTAAGCTGAAGACTGATTAAAGTAAAAAGAAAAAAAAGAAGGTTTTCTTCTGTAAGTTTACAACTTTAAATTCTGAAGAAGTTAGGTTTGCTTTCATGTAAATTTATGACTTCGTGATTTAAAATATTTCATTTTTTCCATTTTGATATAGGGATAATTTCTGGTATCTACTTATTTATCTATTTTTGAGTGGCCCTGACACACCATTGCAAAAAAATAATATGGTTTTGTCTGTTTACTATCTTGTATTTTGGCATTTCTTGGAAACAGATAGTGACTGTAGCTGTGAAGGAAGAATCTGTCAATCAAATGTTAGAAAGAGAGGAAATGTTTTATTAAAAACTGTCAGGCCTCTCAGAGTTCATCTTTATGTTTACACAGTATGGCAGAAAATGGGCTAAACGGCTCAGGTGTTACATATTTAAACACCAGTGAAGTTACTTAACAGTCAATTTGTATTCATACTTTTCTCAAATACTGTACACTATAAATAAATCTGAGTTTATTATCATAATTGTTGTGCATGCTCAAGTCCAACTTTGCATTCGTAAGTATTATGGAACTGGGACATCGTCAAGGTTACTTTTTCAACTCCTCCATCTTTATTCCTTAACCGCAGAGAAAATGAACACTTTTTTCTTTTGTTTGTATTCCACACTGCTTGACAAACTAGTTGGCCTGGAATAATATTGTTTTGTGATGGATTGAACATCGAGGGCCACTTACCCTGTGCTGTTAAGGTAGCTTTGGCTGGAGCTGCAGCTTTTAGCTGCCCCGTTCGGATTAAACCAAAAAGCAGGGGAACACTTTCCATCCACCTGGCGCTCCCAACCATAGTCACTGCCAAGAAACACACATCACACTTCATGAAATGATAAACAGCACAACTCAAAAAATCTGGCATGTACAAGCTTTTGTAGCGGAGCGCAGTTTGAGCTCCCTGGCATATTTAAGGCCATAACCAAAGGCATGATTGTCAGACAAGCAGGATCAAAGAGAATTTCAGACAGATGGATAAAATATATTCAAAATTCATTTAGTGATTCATTATTAATTGAATTCTAATAAGTCACTTGACAATATGCAAATTGCAGTGGCTGGATGAAAAGTTTCCAACTCCCATCTACCATATTAAAAACTATAATTAGATCAGATGAATACAGTCACATCAGTTAGCCAGTAAATATGCAATGTGAGAAGATTATTAAGGGGGATGAAGTTTAGCAAAATAATTCCTCTGTTTTGGAAACAAATGTCTACATGCAGTGGTAGTGGTGTAGAGAGCAGCAGAATAGAGTGGTGCAGGAATGAGTGAAAAGCACAGAAGAGAGTGAACATTATAGCACCTCTGGTTCCCTTGGCTAGAAGCAAATAGGATTTACAGTAGGCTTTCACAAAAATAACTAAAGTAAGGTATCTCATGAACATGTGTAAACAAGATTTGAAAGTTTCATTTTGCAACATAAAATGAATCTGATAAAGCCTCATGTTTGAGTTTTAAAGCAACATTATGTTTTTAAAGGGATAGTAGCTAGCAAACTGCTAACAAGGACTACAAAAGGTCTGGGGGCCCTAATGCTATAATGGGCACAATGAAAACGAACTTGATCAGGTCATTCGATTAGGAGGAAATTCCCAAACAAGGGGTTACAATGTCACCTTAATAGTTGAAAGTGACAGTTTTTTTAGGTCATGTATTTCTATAACAGCCTGATAATAGCTTTCAACTCTTGGTGATTACGTTCAACCATGAAAAAAAGTTAAGTTCATTTGTGAGGATTATCGTAACAAATTAAACGTGTAAGTTTCATTAATTGTGTTCACCACGGACCTTATAATTATCAATGACCCAAGCATACAGTAAAAAATCCACAGACTTTTACTCTGGAAAACCAATGCTAACTTCTGAGCAGGCCAAAAAAAATATGACATCCCTGTACCCCTCTATTTCATCTGTGTTTAGTTTTTTTTGAGACAGTGTACCAGCATTCTTTTATGGTTCTTTCTTTTTTGACCACTATTTTCTCATTTTGACTTAGCATTTTGGCCTCACACTTTGGATACATCTGCTTTTGTTGACTGTCTCCCGTGTACTGCACTTTGCTTTGATAGAATACTCATAGCATATAATCTGATAGTCTTTATATACTTATCTATTTTTAGAAAAAATCAATACAAGCACTATGCTCCAAAATACAGGGACTGAATCATATTTACCACTGTGTTTCATCGCATTTTCTTCTAACGACACTTTGTGTGCATCTGGGGACTGAAAACAGTAATCAATCAAGTACCAAGAGTCAGATTCTTTCCCATTCTTGCTTGATATACATTTTAAGTTTTTCCAGAAGTGAGGGGTTTGTTTCACACTTTATACTAGAAAATACATTTCTGCAAAACACAGATCTGAATTTACACAGGCCAGTCCATTACCCCCACTCTTAGTATAGAGTCATTCGGTTGTAACTTATGCAGGATGTCTCCTCACATTGTTGTGGTGAAATAAGCGGGGGTGGGTTGACTCCTAGGTCTTTTATGTATGTCTTCTGGTCTTTTTGGGTTGATTTTTTCCTTTTTAATATGTTTTTCTTTTTCTTTAACCTTTGAAAAAAAAAATCTTCCAAAAAAGTTGGGGTGTCCTTAAAGAGAAAGAGGGTTGCTGGTTTGACTCTTGGTCAGGCTTATCTATGTGTAGCTTGCATGTTGTCCCTATGCATGAAGGTACATCAGTTTCCTTCCATAAACTGGAGACACCCTCATAAGGTTAACTGGTGTCTTAATTGCCTGTAGATGTGAATGCGGGTGTCCATTGTTGTTTGTCTCTATATGTCAGCCCTCTGATTAGCGGGCCTCTCGCAAAATGACAGCCCACAATAGGCTTCACCTCCCTGTGACCCCTAATGAGCTGTTGGGGGGATAATTGTCACTGAAAAAGCATATGTTGTTCCAAACTTGTACCTTGAATCAGAGATGTGAAAGTTACCCATGCCATGGGTATTAATATAACCCCACACCACTACAGACACTGGCTTTTGAACTGTGCATTGTCTTTGCCTGAGAGGACTTGATGGCCATTATTCCCAAAAAGACAAGAAATGTGAAATGGTTCAGATCACAGAACACTTTTCCACTTTGGGTCAAAGGAGGAGCTTGAGGCCAGAGAAAAAGGCAGCTCTTCTGGTTACCTTCACCAAAGAGGTTAGATTTTTGCCGGCTGGCGTCTGCCTTTGTTTGTCAAGTTAAAAGTTATTGACAGATTTTGATTAAACCTTCTGGGAATGTTGGTCACGACACAAAGGATTGAAGTTGGTTTAATGGTTATCTAAATCTGGATGTGGATCCAGGAATATTTCAAAGGCTTCGTTACATTGGAAATAGGACAGCTTTTGACTTTATTAAATGTAATTTTGGGGATTTTTTCAGCCTTTATTTGACAGTTGGAAGGAAGACAGTGGATGGGTTTCAAAGGGGGAAGACATCTGGTTCACAGGTCTCAGGCAGGAAGCAAACCCAGGCCAGCCACTTCATTTATGGTACATGCTAGGTTGTTTATCCTCTCTGCTAAACCAGTACCCCCAGTTTTTGACCTTTTTTCCTATTAAATCGGCTAATAATGTCAGTGATGCTTTGAAAAACAGTCATGAACCTCACAGTAGTGTTGATAATGAACATCTGAGTCTTTAGGGGTACTCATTTTATCCCATTAATGGAACTTTGACCTGTTAAATTTATCTATCCAACTGTTGGATGCTTCAGGTATTTTCTTAGCACTTCACAACTTTGCTAGTATTTCCCCCTGTCTCATCTGTTTTGGTGAATGTGGTGCAGGCTTTGAATTCAGAATGTGTGCATACTGAAAGAATAAATGAATAGCAAAAAAGTTCATCAACCTAACTTAGCATTAAATATCTTGTCTTTGTGATGTACTTCAATTAATGTATTGAAAAGTACTGGAAATCTTTATGTTCTGTTTTTATTTCCATTTTACAAAACATCCCAACTCTTTTGGAATAGGGGTTTATAGAAGAGGAAAGACATAATAGAAAACTTCAAGGACCACTGAGGATAAAAATCTGAGTTTCAGTTTAATCTCAGCTGGGAAGCCTGAAAAATGTAGTCATTACCATTCAAAATCATAGGATGTGCAGAGACAGGGCTCTGAGGAGTAGATCCTTGAATAGTCCTGGGTCAGCATGCAACGGTTCCCTGGCCTTCGTTTCATATAGGTTTGCTTCTCGCCCATCACACACTGCTCTCCCTATCAAAAAGAGAAAATGTAATCTATTTTTATCACAAGATGGAGAGAAACTGTGAGGAGAAGAGAAAGACAGAGGAATATTTGTCTATGCATTCAGAATGCCTACAGTGTTTACTCTGACAACAGGTTAACATGCATCTGCTGAGGTTGACTATAAATCAATAATGTTTAATATGCCTGTTACCTTGTTGTGCAGGTGCCATTTCTGATAATCTCCTTCCATGCATCTCCTGCTAAAGAGACCCTTGTAGTCGATCTTGATCAGCTGCCACTCTGAGCGATGGCTGAAGTGTCCAAAGAAACTGCAAGTAATTTGCCAAAAAGCTAATTCAAGATGACGGCACGTTGAGAACAAAATGTAAATGTAATGATTTGTAGTTTGTGTGGGTAGACAGGACAACTTTTATAAGAAAATATACTTTATGTATTCTTTTAAGTTCTCTAACCCAAATGCTCGAACATTATAAAAAAAAAACTATAGAAAATTAGCAGAAAGCAACAGTAAACGCTGGACTCTTTTTCTATGAAGCAGCTGGAATCACTGCATATGACCTTTATAAACACAGTCACAAATGCTTAATTGATGCAGTAGTTAACTTACATTACAAAATAAATGTTTACCTCTAACAGCTCCTGGAAAAATATTTGATAGTTAACTCCAACAAGAAGGTAATGTTATCACCAGTTTTAGTTTGTTAGTCTATTTGACTGTAAGTAACTCAAAAAGCTCTTAACAGAATTTGATGACATTTTTAGGGAGAGTTGGTCATGGCACAAAGAAGTGACAATATTTTGGTATGGATCCAAATATTGACGCAGATCCAGGAATTTTTATAAATGATTGGTTAACATTGTAAGAGGAGAGTTTCCCACATTTTCTCTAATAACTCATAAAGTCGTTGACTGTTTTTCTCTGGGAATGTTGGTTATGTCACAAGGGAGAAGTTAATTGATTTTGGTAGAGTTACGAACCCTTTTTAGAAATATTTGTTAAAATAATGTGCTATAGGGCAGTTTTCAACATTTTCACTAATAACTTAGCTTACAGTGTCACAAATGCCTTTGGTGGAGGTTTGTGCTCTCGGGGCACTTCTCGTTAATCTAATTGATTACTTATGGCTTCTTGTGCTTTGCATCCCCAAAACCAGCAGTTTTTCCTGGCCTTTTGTCCTTGAGCCCCCTGTAGTTGTACCTGTGAAGAGCCAAACCCCCCTCAGACTCATGCAAAAAATCTGATACATGGTTGTACAAAATAAACACCAATTTTGATTGTTTTATGGATAAAATCAAGATAAAATAGGCTTACACATACATTCTGCACCTCCCACCCCCACCCTAGATCGCCTGAACCACATTTTTGGAATCAAGGCTCTAAACTAGAGAGCTAAAATTTTTGTTCAAAGTTGCAGAAAAACTGCAGTGATTGGGCAAATTTCAGGCCATGAATGTAATAGCAATTTCCTGGAGAGACTGACTACTGCAGCAACAAAGCAGTTTACAGACATATTTATAAGTGTTATCTAAATAATGAAGAATTCTTCATAAATGATAGAAGTATTTACTTTTCTTTCAGAACTGCATCAATTAAGCGTTTTTTTAAAGTTCACAAACGAGACAAGTCTTGATTAATGTATTGATATGATTTACTAATGATCTACTAATGCCTCAAAATGTGTTTTATCATGAAGTGTTACCCACACTAAATCTGTATTTATTTTATTGCTGCTGCCTTCTACTCGTCTCTGCTTACGTGATGATGTGATTGTCAGATTCTGGCTCCATTAAAACTCCATCCACATACAGCAGAGCCAGGGAGAAACTGTGCCGGTCCCATTTCTTCCCCTCGTCTAGACTGATCCTGAGTAAAAACAAACAACAGATGTCAGAGCGCCAACATCTGTCTGTCTATCCATCCATGTTTATCTGTCTGTAGTGGCTATATTCATTGCTTGCTCTCTGCATACAACATTAAACATCCCCAGCACATAGAGTGAGGCCCAGAAAAACAATGCACAAAGAAATATGATAAAAGATTTCAGGTCATTTAGCTTTTTGCCAGGGTTGAAAAATGAAGCGCCTTGGACTCTCTTCAAAGTGAAAAATTATCTTGACGCCGAGTTGAACAATAGAACAAATGCTCCCTGGTGCGGGTAAATGTTTGAAGGTGACAAAACAACAGAAAAGAGAGACATGACTCAGGTTGTAGCATTAGAAATAGGTTTTGGGGAGGGAAAGGGGTTCAAATCACCTTTCTTTGAGCTTAATCAAGACTGACAGGGCTGTAGTGAGCAGGGACATCAAAGTGGATGGTGTTCCAAAGCTTCAACAATACAAGGGACTTATGAGGGCATTTTCAGCCTCATTTTATCACCCTGCTCTACTTTTCATTTACATAAAAGCACTCAAACCATCATATCCGTCCACAAGTACACAGGCGTTCTTCTGCTGGAAATGATCCTGACAGTTTTGAAGCTGTGGTCCTGATACAACAATCAGGCAAACTTCGCACATCAGCGTTTCAAAACATTAGATGTAATCATAAGCTCCATCACATCCAGGAAAAATAAAATTATGCCCCGGTAATTTCCCACTACAGAACATCTCCAACACCTACAGTCCCTGCCTACAGTCATAATGACATCAGCACTTGTTATGCTGCAGCTACACCTACCATAAGTGTCGAATGGGTGTTGCTGCGTGCAACACAGCCAGCAGAGCTCCACCATTATCCAGAAACCAAACATTGTGCTCTTCATCAAAAATCTGCAAAGGTAAAACATGTGATACATGAAGACAAATTACACAAGTACAAGAACAGGAAGACAAATAAGACTAAAAAAAATCACGAGTATCTGTTTTTTTCAGGGGGGGTTCTTAGACGAACTCCCACATGTTCCTCAAATATATTTAACTTTGGACTCCTGTTATACATGCCAAAAACTCATGGCCTGTAATTTTCTCAAGCAGAAAACTCTGGTGTATAACAAAGGAGCTGATAGAATATTTTCTTACAATGTAGAGAAAGAGGCAGCTGTGGATCAGCTGTAGAGTTGCCCCTCTGACTGGAAATTGATACTGATACATATTTCTGTAGCATCCTCTGCCAGTAGTGTGTGAATGGTTAAGTGCGACCTGCTTAGTTAAGTGTTTTGAGTCGTTAAAAGACTAGAAAAGTGCGATTCAAGCTAAAAACCACGAGTTGTCTTACCATCCTTTTACAGGCCTGGCTTATCTTACTGACCTGTGGAGGGCTGTAAGGGGAAGAAAAGTTAAGACAATACCAAGGGCCTCCAGCTGAGGGGGCCATAAATACTTAAACTCAAAAAAATAATAATTATCTGATAATTTTTTTCCACTAGGGGAGCCTCTCCTTGTTAGCTATGCTGTGTGCTGAAGTAGTACCAAAACATGAAAAATGAAAGGTAAAAAGTAAGTCAATGAAAATGTTCTGAATATAGCATTATTGCTTGTTTCCACTCAAAATTCTTAAAATGTCCCCTGTCCTGGCATGTTTGACTGATTACATCATGTCTTAGGCGTCTATTGGCAAAGAATTTGATTTAAGATGAAAAAAAACATGAAAATTGTATTCTCTGTAGAGGATCAGATGCAGCTCTTTTCCCTCCCCTTTGGAAACGCTCAAATCTGAGGGGGCAAAGAAGCTAAAGTTTACCAACCATACATTAATTCTATGAGACAAACTGAGGGAAACTGACTTCCACAACATTTTCATACTGTAAATTCCTCCAGGGGCTTGGTATAAGTATTCCACAAACTTTTTCTACACAGGAGTTTTTACCCAAAATACGTACATTTTACTTTTTGGTTGTAGCCCAGAATATGATGACTACCCTTTAAAATCATTTTGACGTGGTCAGTAAAGTTAAGATAGCTTTCAGCGACCTTCACATAAGTGGTTGCCAGTCCAATGAAAAACACGTCTTCTGGATTCATACTGGTTTTGGAACGTCTTCATGCATTTCAAACAAATGAAATGTTTAAAGATGAAAAAGCACCTCATAAATAATGGCTTTTCTGTATTCTTTACTTTTTAGATCGGCTTTTATCAAAGTGCATATTGTGTTCATGTTATGTAACAATTTAATCACTTATTACATGTTTGTTTTATAAGATGAAGGCCTGTAACATACAACATTTGTACATGGATTCTTCATAAAGCACTTTTTGCTGCTCAGATGACAGAAAACTTTTAACATGAGTAAGTAATCTGTTTCAGGTAAGGACATTACTTTAAGTGAGGTAAACACATTACTTTAGGTATCTCTCACCTGTCTCCAGCTATTTCCTGCATCTGATGAAATAAACATCCCAAGGTTGGTAGAGGACAGCTCAGTTCCGATATTCCCTGAGTACAAAAACATGAATAATTCCCTCAGTGTGTATTTACATAGCAAAGACTCAATAACAGACCTATATGCACAATAAACTGATAGAATCGTTATATTTGAGTGTGCGTGTCCTCATTTTCCTCCGGAGGACACATTTTATAACTTTCTGCAACCTAATCATCTCCCCCCAAACTATGAGATTTAGGAGTTGAAGTTTCAGTGTCTGATTTCAATGACATAGAAAGGGCACTGTGTGATTAGCTGTGTGTTTCTGTGGCTGCACTGCAACAACTGTGTATCCGAGTGAGTGGGGATACCTTTGGAGATGAAAAATTAGCAGAGTTTCTCCGTTCCTGACGTCTCTAATCTGATCAGTTTAATTTATAAATCAAACACCTTCCTCTGGCAAAATTCTACCTGTTGCTATGATGATCCCCGGCACAGACTTTTTACTGGTAACAGGTCCGGAAGTGTAGGGATTCTCCGACATCTCCAGATGAAGATGCAGGGAACAAAATGGCTGTCAACAGAAAACAGAATTCAATGAGGCACAGGCTGGAACAATACGTATCAGGAAGATCTTCACAGAATCATAATTAGCCTCGCCATCAAACTATCCTTCCCATTGAGAGGAAAGCGCTAACATTTTCAGACACCATTTATGGAAAACAAAGATACTTTGTTCTTCTCATCTCCTCTGCTGGGAAAAAAGGTAGAAAATGGCTGTGAGGACACAAAGGGCATTTGAACTGTTTCATTCTAAAGCAAACAAGGCATGTAATTAAAATTCCCCAAGATGCACTGATAAAACTGGAGAAATTGATTCAAATCATTTCCACTCATCTCTCACACTAAAGCGGAGTGAAAACATCAATACAGCTTTTCAAATGGCTGCAGATGAGGGGAGGGGGATCAGTAAGCAGACAAAAGCATTATGGTCATTGGTGTGACACAGAGAAAAACTGTAACCTGCTATTAACTGAACAACCCACATTATTTCAAACACTCTGTAACGAACATGCTGAGTGAATGGGATGACTATCATACTTGCTGAATAACAACACGGCCTCATAATGTGATTCTGTATAATCTAACATTCATTAGTCCGCTGTGAATACAGGTAGTAAATTGAAATCACAGAGGTTAATGGAAAGTCTAGACCCCTGGAACTAAAGCTACTGACACTTTGAGGCTCACACCGATGATAAAAATATTCGAGCCTCGCATCTCTTCTGTCATTTAGAACAGTGATCCTGCAACAACAAACCAGGCCGCAGGATGAAATCAGGCAATCAAGAGTGGAGGGTAACTAATGACATCTACTTATATCATTGTAACTGAGTAACTTTTTTGTGTGCTTGTACTATTTCAGTAGTTATTATTTTACTTTGAGGTGACTAAAATATGTGGAAAGTATTGTTTGTTGCTACATTATATATAAAATATGGGTATTAAGTTAAAAAAAGGCAGAGCAAAACAGGTCAAACTCTCTGCCAGTAAGTGTTGACACAATACCAGAAATTAACTTTGGTACTGATACCAACATTCATTTCATGATACTTGGTACTGGAACAAAACTTTAACTCTTAGGTGTTGGGTGAGAAAATTAAAAACAGTTAAAAATGCAGTCATATTTCTAACAGTTGTGGGATTTGAACTTCATCTGTTTCTCCTAAAGTCAGAGCACTTTGTGTTCAAACTAGTATATCAAGGGATAAAACTTCACTTCACTTTTACTTAAATACATTCAGAGTTATACTATTACTTATACTTGTACTTTATCAAAGTAACTTTCTTCTCACTTGAGAATAATATTCATGCAACCTTGAACTCCCTGCGGGAAAGAAAAAAACAAATTCATTAATTTCCCTTTTCTGTCTGCAGTTTTTTTAAATAAAAAACAGCAAGAACAACAAAACAACCAACTGTCCCACATTTGCCTGTTTCCAGTCTGACTGCCAAGACTTGGCACAAACACCTCCCATCTCTATCACAGCTGTGATGCCAGAACAGGTAAGGTATGAAAGGTCCAGGTGCAACATGAGCTTACCTCTAAATATGTCTGATAATGCACAACTTAAGTGTCTGGCAGATACCAGTGTGAATGAGACAGCTCAGGACTTAAACAACTACCTGATGTGCAGTTGTCAATTAACATAATTTTGTTAATCAATAATTAAAAGTAATGCCAAATCAGCTAAGACTCACAACCAGTGGTTTTGAACACATTGTAAACACCGTTTGCACTCTGTTTTAACAACATTTCCAACTTGTTAAATTGTTACATCCAGTCAAAGGCTGTCTTAGAGCCCTCTGGTGAGCTAAAGCACCTTTAATGCACATCTGTCACTCACCCCAAATATATAAATACAGGTGCACACATATCAACTGACTTTTGTGAATTGACAAACACTTTTTAAATATCTAATATTATTCTTTATCTGTCATGTTCAATTGTGTGAAGTTATAACTTTATCATACAATCAAATAAATGCAATTTACTGTCAGTGATGGGATCTAAAATTTAATCAAGAAAAATTTTGGAAGAACAATTTACTTACACAATGTAGAGATGCACTGATGCATGGTTAAATTATGCATTTAAAACATTGTTGAATAATTTTATATTTGTATTAAAATGTGGCTCAACAACTGGATGAAGAAAAAAATTATAAATAATAAATTCTTGTCCTAAAACCAGTCAAGGAGAGTAATTTTGCAAAAACAGCATGTTCTGTCATTCCGTGCTCTGATGAAATAAGCAATCTTTATGGAGCAAAGCTCAAGTAAAATTACGATACTGCTATTTATGTTTATTGGAATAATGCAATAATCTCACGTGTACAGAAGAATATTTTGTTTTGGAGAAATGACACTATCTGATGGAGGACTGAACACGGTAAATGGGGCCATGATTTAATTAAAAGCTTAGCACCCCTAGACTCTCAATCCTAAAATCACCCCTTCTTTCTGATGAGTGCGTCTGGAGATTTTGTTTGTTGATGTATCTAAATGGATATAACCCCACAAAGTCCACAGAGTTTAAATTTCTATTAATATGTCAAAATTAAGACAACTAATATGTACTTATGTATGTACAAGTGAAAACATAATCTTGGACAAGCACAGCCACGGACACACTCAGCTATGTCTCCAGTTTACACAGTCATCAGTTGAACTGAAACCCTGTTTTTGTTTCCATGAATTTAAGGGAACAAGCTCAGGACTCCCACTGACTGTGTGTCATGATTTTTTGTATAAATATGCAGTTGATGGTTTTTTTATGAAAAATGTATACTCCATCCCCCTCTTGGTGCAATGGCCTATCAGTGAAAATAATGTCCTACATGAAACTCGTCCATGGTACCAAAAAAAAAAACACAAAAAAAAAAACACAGAGGACAGCTTATTTAGTAGGTTCAAAAAGCTGAGCTGATGCAGAGGCTGGCACCCCGCCCCTCAGCAAATACAACCTGGAAACCAAGAGCATCCAAAGCGCTGCTGATGAGGTTGAAACATTTGACGAATGATATGTGTCAAAAACTTCATTCCGCATGAACAAGAGCATTCATTCACTCCCGCCCAAAGGCTCACCAGGATGCAGTGAAGGTTATTTCCCGCAACGTCAGTGGCGGGAGCTGGCAGCAAAGCCCATGTCTGTCCCTTGTTGTAGGTGATAAAAGTCTTGACGTGATTGTCCACCAGTTTGTTGGCGAGATACATGCCGTTTATCCCCTCCACCTACCAGGGAAAACAGAAGAAACAAGGTTAGAGCTGGGGGACCCTCCAGATGTATCAATCATATTTAGGATGTTTCTTTTTTTACAGCTGAAAGAATAACTCAATTGGTTGACCAACAGGAACTTAATGGTCCACTTTCAAATTCTACTTGAAGAGAGGTTTTTTTTTTTTTATCCCTTTCATGCATAAGTTATCAAACACTGGAGCAAAAATTCTATTAAAGGCTGATTTTAACATTTTTTCTTAGTGATAAGAGGAAGTGATAAAATACCCAAAGTGTCCACTGTATGGGGGAGAATTGTTTTGAGTTTTCTATTTCAGTTTTAAAGCTTTTTCCATCCTTGATTTAGTAAGTTTTCCTGACTTAAACAGAAAAACAACTTCATTAGACAAAACTACTTAACAGTCAATTCCTGGAGGCTGCATATACAGCACAACAGTGCTCTTCTAATGTAAGAGTGGACTGCATGAGTTTAAATTAACAATTGGCTATTTAAAAAAAATACATGGAATAGTAAAACTGACATAATCACTTGCACATAACACTGCTTTTGTTTAAAAAAACTCATGTTACAGTCTCCTTTTGTTAATAAATTTACCCACAAAGATTTACTTAACATACAGATTTCAGGGACAGTAATAACTGTAAATGTCTACTGAACCCCAGAGTGTCACTGTCAGAGATGAGTGGATGAGACATTTCCTACTACTTCTCCATCAGCTACAGTATCCTATAGTCTTTATTTGCCCTTGTTTATTTGATTATTCGCAAAAATGTAACAACCAGGTAAAACAGAATTACAACAAGCTACCAAGGTATGAAACAACGTCACATGCTACTGTAAAAAAGACATGAATTCTTCTAACCTTTTAAAAGTCCTAAGTTTGGAAATGGTACCAGGACTGACACCAAATACTGCTTCCACTCTCCATACTGGAACACCAGCTTCAAGTTGCAGGCACATTTTTTGGAGGCACTACCCACACCTTTAGTTGTATTGCTCATTTCAATAATGCATGATCCTTACAAGCTGTACCTTGTAAAAGTGACAAACCAGGCAACCCGGCAAAATAAAATGCAGTAAAAATGTTTTTATTAAAAGGGGAGAAATAATCAATGTTTCCAAACTTTTTTTCTGTGGAGTATATTTCTGGGAGGTGTTATTACTCTCTACTTTTACTATTAACTGGATTACAGGCAACAATAGATGACTTTCATTTTAGTGAACCAGTGATCGACCATAATTTCATCATTCTTTGAAAACCATGCATTTGTCAAGAAAAAAAAATCTTTGTTATAGTTGTCCACTGTAGTCACCTGGATGTGTTAAAGGGTAAAATATGTAATCTAAGGACAGAAACACTGTTTAATCACATGTAAGTTAAACAAGCACTAACCGTATCAAAAATACTTATCAAACAAAGAAGATTAATCCAGTGTTACCCTTTTTGTGCTCCTGGATCAGTTCTGGATCATAGCAAACCACTTAGTAGCCAAATATGCAACAGTGCAGCCCATTTTCATACCTATCCACTTTGATGTAAGTATATACTTTATATGACTTACGTATATAATGCTTAACTTTAATGTTTTGGATTAAAAGATCAATATCTACCTTTAAAACTTAGTTGGGTGTATCTATAAATTGGCATGAAATGAATATGCACCTCATAACTGCACTGAAGAGGAGTGCATAAGGATATATACCTCCTTACACTGCACTCCTGCATCTGAGTAATCATTTAGGCAATGAAGCTAAAGAGTTCCTGGAAACTGCATTCACAAGATAATGACTCCTTGCTTTTACAGCTCTACTTTAAATTATTGCAAATCATAAGTCAGAGATATCTTTATTTTCCCCAGAAGTAACCACATTAATAATAAGTGAATGAGCAGACTGTAGGAATACATGCTGTGTAGTTAAAGCATAAAGAAATAAAAAGAACATATTAGGACAGCACTTTATAATTTATTTGAATTTTTTTTTAATCTATTGCATAATCATTTTCTGGCCTCCTCATGTTGCTCTTCTCCTATTTACTGTTTTTTTTTCGCCGAGATGATGCTGTGTTTGTACAAGACAGCCATTTTCATTTGTCCCTGAGAAAGAGTGAGGCAAACCCAACTAGGTTTCATGCACCGGATTGTAGCACGTCATCATTTCTGAGTTGTATTGGTCAATCCATTACAACTTTAGAATTGAGTATTGTTGGAAATTTTGTAAGCGCTTCACTATAAACTTATACAGTACAAGATTAGTCATTTTCAACAAAGTTTTTGTGCAAAATTCTTAATATTTCAGGCATTTTAGTTTGGAAAATAATGCATGGTAGATATTTTGCGTTTTAAACGATTTAATGGCTCCACATTCTGAAATGTGAACCTATCTAATCTATGTCTGACAAATGCTACAACTGCCATGTGAAATGACTAGGAACAAGAGCAGCAGTCCATGAATGAGACTCCAGACTCACCTTATAAAAGTCGACCAGGAGGTTACCAGCAGGTCCTCTGCTGGTTCGAAGATTCTCTAATGAAAGGGTAAAGTAGACCCCAGGAGAGTCGGAGATGTACAGGCTGTAAGTGTTGTTCTGATTCCACTCTTGGACTGCAGCAAACACTTGCTTCTCGTCTGTGCTGATGATGTGCATGTCCTGCAGGAGGGGAAATGTAAAAAAGAACAAGTGAGAAAAACATGCACAAGGGAGGAAGAAAATCCATTTACAATTGAGGCTCTTATGAATTAAGTAACACCTTTATATAGTTTGATTTCAATAACAATCAATAACAACAAGCAGAAAGTTCCAAATAAATAAAACCTATATCAGATTAAAAAGTGATCTTAAACAACAGGATCATTCTCACCCATGGTATAAAATAGATAAGAAATGGTAACTGTGCATGTTTTTTTCCAAATCACACATACAAAAATACTTTTTGATGTCCATAAAAGGGCTGAGTACAAAGATGGAAAACAGACCAGATCCAAAAAAGAGGTTGAGAGTTGGTGGGAGAAACATCTAATTAAACAATTACAATATTTAAATAGTAATGCACTAGATGCCAAGTACGTTATGCTGTTCATAAACAACATAAAGTAGTTATAATAAAAATAGTTCAGTCTTATAGAGAAATAACTGAAAACTAAAGGGGCACGAATCATATTGTTGACTTTGTTGCAAAATGTGCATAACAAATCTAACAGAGACCTTCATTGTAACCTATACTGCAAAATTATATAAAATTATTTTAAGAAATGTAAATGTTTCCATGTGGAGGAATTGTTTTTCATTTTAAATATTCAATTAAAAGATTACGTGTTTCTTAGTTTACATTTTGTGGTTTTGCTTGAAACAAAGGCTGAATCTCAATCACCAGTATCATCTAACACACTAACTAACACATTCACACCCTTTTATACGCTACTGACAGTAGACAGTTGCAGTGGGAGCAACTTGGGGTTAAGTGTCTTGCCCAAGGACACATCGCCATGTGTCACCCGGAGCTGGGCTTAAACCTGCAACCACTCGATTACTGACCAAGCGCACCATCCAACTGCGCCACAGACGCACAGACAAAAGATCTGCACACCAAAAGGAGCACCCTTCAAGAATTTATTTAAAACGGTGACTTTTCGAGCCGTATGACTCTTCCTTAGACTTGACTTGCCTTGAAACGTCACTGTTTTTCAAACAAATTTTTGAAGGGAGCTCCTTTTGGTGATCAGATCTTTTGCACTTTTTCATGTTATTTTTTTCAGATCCAGCACCCAACCAGGGATGTGTGTGTGCCTACTTTATCTTTATCAAATTCACAAATGTACCATATTGCTGCACCTTATCATCACCGCATTGGTACATTTAAAAATTAAAACTTAAATTTATCAAGAGGTAATGTAGTTTTCTTGTTTTACACCTGGCCCTTAAACAAACAGACTGTCACATTAAAAGGAACAATTCCATTTTTGTAAATAGCTTGTGCTCTTGATCAGTAATGTGAGTATAGGTATTGGCAATAATTGGCTCAGAAATATCGGCATATCGGATAAATTCAGTATCATATTTTGTATTTTACATTTTTCTATCTCCATTAACACTTTAATAAACTTTAAACTATCTTTGACATTGTTATCCTTGTTTAACTTTGTTTTTGTTATGAGGTGCCCTAAGTCATAGTGAAGTAATTTAGAATTTATTTGAAGGTAAGATACTTAGATGAAAGACAGACTCTTCTTAAAAGCTCTGTGAGTGACTTTTATAAGAGGACTTGCTTTATAATAACATTTGGCAAATGAGTCCCTGGCATCATTCTGTATGATGTTTGAATATTTGACAGTTTGGTGCTTACCTTTGGCAGACAATACTTTGGTAATTGCATCTTCTTGAAGGATTCCCTCATATAGGAGACAAAGTAGCTTGTTCGTCCTGACTTAGTTACCTGTGCAATAAAGTCAAGAAGCTCCATCATTTTTTTGAAATAGGCCACATATACATATTTTAGTGTCACTTTAACAAACACTTTGTTTTTCTCCATTTAGATCAGCGACTTTTATTTGCATGTTTCATCTCTGATTGAATTCATGAGTTTCCCTTACACAGAAATGGTTATGCAGAGTGTTCAGAAAATGCACAAAAAAGTGGGTTGGGATGGGAGGGAGAGAATTTGCCACCATCACCATCCCAAATGTGACTCGGCAGTGAAATGAGGACATGAAGCTCAAACGTCTCGAGGAGGAGGTATATTAATTCTCAACGCATGACTGGGTTGATAAAATGCTTGCGATTTTTACTCCGCTTTCCAGAGTGTTGAAAGGAGATTAAAATTACAAGCACAACAGAAATTATTATCATTATCTCAATTAGTCCCAACTTAAGAGGCACTGAAAATTGTGTTGGCTTTATCTACAGTGTGTGTCTTGAAGATCTTAATGCACTGCCACTTCCCCATCCACTAACAGGCAAGCCAACGCTACTTGATTGCTTATTTTCTAATCAACTAGAAGGATGGTGTTTGTCCCCCAACACACTACATTAGGGCTCTAATGGAATAATCTATCGAAAATCAATGAGCTGCATTTTCCCAGGCCACATTTTTGAGGATGTTGCACTTGGCTGTTCCTTCTCTCCCGAGAGACTTTGGAGGTGTTGAAGACTGCTTATTTCGTTGTAGCCCAATCGATAACCTCATTACTCTTTGTCAAGTTAAATCCAACTGCCCTGAGCAATGAAAGTCACAAGAAAGTCATCTGTGTGGTGGCCACAACTGCACGCAGACACTCCCTGGGTCCAGTTATTTTCACCAGCGTCTTCCTTATGTCTGCCTCCGCCCCCACAGTCAATCTCATCTCAAGCTAAATGCAATTTGGGCATTTTTTATTGAATCACCATTTCTGAACCACGCTGTGATATTTTTTCATACATTTTCTTTCTTGCATCGCTGCCATACCAATCAAGTCTGTGGATTAAGTGTGTTGAAAGTGAAACTAGGTCACCACCGAAGTATTGCTACCACAACATCATATCATATCAAAAGATTAAATCTGTGGATAAATAAATTAGAAACGAATAGAAAACATTCAGGAGCATTTACTGAAGAACGGAGGAGTGCAGGAATGGTTTACCACAAACACTGAGCGCAGGGGAAAAAATAACTACTTTAATTTGATTTTTATTTCCCTGAAACTTGGCTGGAGTCTAATAGGGATGACCAAATGCATCAAGGCTGACCGGCAGTGAGAAAATTACTTCACTGTGGATGGAAATCAATGACAGAGGAGGGCATCGGAAAATTAAATTTCTAATAATGACCCTGACTGCTGCTGTCTAATTGGAGTCAAAGTCAGAGGGAACTATAATAAGGACACCAACCTGTCTATTCACAGCTCCTTAGACGTGTGCAAACACATTTTTCAGGCATGGTGGGGTATTACCTGTGCGGCAACTCAAACACAAAGCCTGACATGAACGAGACAAATCATAATCAACACACACGTCTGGCTCGTGGGGTACAGGTGTGTTAGGCAAATCCATTATGTTATGTCTGATGAGTAAGCATGAATTGGATGCACATGAGAGGATGACAGAAAAAAAGAAAATCACAGACACATGAGTATTCGAGTGAGAGAGATGAAGACAGCTAGTCTGTGTGTGCAAACCTGTGTGAAAACATATTCATCCTGCACAACCAGCGAGTTGGTGTCAACATGTCCGGGGAACAGGTACTGTCTGTTGGCTTCTGTGCAGCGCTGGGCTCTGCACTTCACATACTGGGCACCTGGGAATTGATCAGAAGTAAATTACAACCACGTACCCCCAAACAGCACTTTGCATGCACTGGAATGGCTAAACAGTATAGTACATATGCTAAATATGTATAAAAGTTCACAACACTGTGAAAACAAAAAAGCATGGGTAAATTTGGGGTATGTGTGAAAAAGTAATATTAAACCAAAGGCTCTATGTCCAAGCAATCCATTCTACTCAGCAGGTAGAGCTCATTAGTAAGACAACCATACATTACTTTTACAGGTAAGAGGGGAGTAATCCATTATCTGCTGGGGTGGGATGGAGATAACCAGAGTTGGCTTGTGTTACCTTTAGGAGTAACCTGTTACTTGGGTGCTGGTTTGGCCTAGTTGCTAGCAACAATTCAACCATGTATGAAAGCTCTTGCCTTGTGCAGACGGCCCCAGTTTGATTCTGACCTAAGGTTCTTGCCTTGTGCCTTCCCCTACTCTCTACCCATCTTTCCAGGTCTATCCACTGTCTCTCTGCTATCATCAATCCACCCATCCATCCATTATCTATACCCCTTATCCCTTTCAGGGTTGTGGGGGCGGGAGCCTTTCCCAGTTGACATTGGGCAAGAAGTGGGGTACACCCTGAACCAGTTGCCAGCTGACTGCAGGGCCACATAGAGAGACAGACAACCATTCAGACACATACTCATACCTAAGGGCAATTTGGAGTCATCAATTAACCTAACGAGCATGATTTTAGTCTGTGCCCTTTGTAAATGCACTAACCCTGCCATTGTTCCTCAGCCTACATGAAAGTCTGTGCCAATATGACAACAGGTAGGAGAGAAACAGAAACAGTGCTGTTGTGCTGAGCAACAACAAAATGTGATATAATATAAGGTAGTTTTTTGTTTTGTGATGAATTGCTTTTATGGTAAAGTAGCTGATAACAGGTTACATCAGTTGCAATACCTACCTGATTACTGAAAAAAAGCCTCAACTGCCAATCAGAGAACAAGCTTTAAGCTGTAGACTTTAAGCACACAGCTGCCACAGTTCGAGGGGACTAAACAGAGTCTGCTCTGCTCAGAAGATTGTGTAGCTTTAATACTAGTCTAATTTACTTAAATTCTGAGGCACTGTACAAGACACAGGCAGGTAATTTTGCTATAGATTCATTTTGTTATATAATTCATTCAATTTAATGTGAGACACGGTGCCATATTCAATGTAGTTTATTTGTTTAAGTGGTTGTGGTCATTGAGGTTTGTTTACTATCTTTTATTTTGTTTAATTTGTTCTAAGAGTTAAGTTTTGAGTCTCTTTCGATTTTCCTTAGATATAATTTGAGACAGTATCCATTAGCCCTTTCTTTTGCATCACTTTGTTTTATTTCTAACAACCTCACTTCCTTAATTTAACATTCACCGTCTGCTTTAATGTTGCTTCTGTTGTCCCTGATAGAGCCAGGTTGTAACAGTAATCTCAGTTTGCTTGTTTGTTAGTTGACAACAGTCCTTAAAAAGTTAGTTACACATGAAAGTCGACTTTTACCTCCCAAATTGGCTGACATTCAAGACAACTGCAGCTGAAGCTCTTGTGGTGTGTCACATTTTAGTGTTATTATTGTCTGAGACAAGCAAAGTCTGTATGCTAATTTAGATACTTTTTTCACCACAGGAGTATATCTTCCAACGCAGGAAACCCCTATAATTGGTTTGACAGAATGCTGCTTAGAGGAGGTGAAGTTGAGGTTTGTCTATGAGACACAGGGGATAGATTAAAGGCGAGAAACATCCATCAACTCGCTAAAACTCTCCGTTTTTGTCAGAAGACACCTATTCTGCTTTACAAGACTTCAGGGACCAATCTGAGCAGCAGGAGCCGGTCTCATCTTCCCTGTGACCTCGCACTAAATGAGAGGCGAGGGGGGTCCTGTGGGTCTTGATACTGCAGTGGACAGGAGTGGAGCACACTCACGGCCTTTTGCAATGCGCGTCTCGATGTGGACCACATCAGATTCTCTGTCCAGCCCCATTACCGCCCTTGAAGGAGTGCAGAAGAGGAGAAGATAGAAAGGAGAAGAGAGGTGAGGAGGAGTGAGGAGAAAAAAAAAGAAAATGAGATAAGATAGAAAGAGGAGGCTGGGGTGAGAACCACAGCTGTAGGTGGACATTGTGTGAAAGCAGTAGAAATATGTTTTTATCTCCTGTAAATCAGTCAGTGCACAGAATCTGTGCCACCAGCGGTAATTAATCTCAATTCACCAAGACATCAAGGGAGAAACAACAAAGGGGAGGGGGAGACAAAACACCAGCTACTCCCATAAATATCTACCAAAGCAAATGTGTGTTGTTATGAAATTGTAGGTGGCTGCGGCACCATCTTGAAAAATAACTATTTGACATAATACGTGTGAAGGAATGGTTTTCAAGAGCACAAATAATGCATTGTTTCGGGGCGCCACTATTCCCGCTGTGCTGTCTTATTTATCAAATATCTCCCTCGTGCATGTAGGGAGGATGTCCTCCAGCTAGTGTCCTTTCTTTCCTGACTGAAAAACATACGCAGGTTTGACACATACCATGACAAACAGGGATAAACGGGCTCACATCAATATTCACTGCCTCGTGCTCAAACAGTCTGGATTACTAAATGACAACAACAACAAAAACAGCATGTCATGTTTGTGCTATGGAGAAAGAAGCACAATATTGCTTCCTTGTACGTGATACGGATATAATCAGCTTTGTGCCTGACTGCAAAGAGAGATCTGGTTTTGACAAAAGGTCACTGGATCCTTCTAACAGCGTGGGGTCACCAACACTATCATTATGCAAATTACAATCAATCATTGTGCAAAAAACACAGTTCAAAAACAGGACTCAAGCAATCATACCAGTAGAATCGACCAGGCATCACGTTGTCATGCACAAACTGCCATCTCCTCCCAAAGTCCATTGAGCTGTACAGCTGGAAGATAAAATAAGGCCCAGTTCTATTACACTTTAAGTATCATCATTACAATCACAGCAACAACACTTGTGTTTGAATACACATTATGGATTCAGCATTTTATACATTACAAAATCCCCTGCTCAGTTTCAGTTTATGTCAAAAATTTATTGTTCACAAAGTCTTGACTGACAGTCTCCTAAAACATGTTAAAAATAAGGAGACCCTACCAATGAATGAGTAGCCTTATATGTCCTTCCATAAGCCCTTCAGAATTAAAAATGTGTGTAATATCACTACTTTGTACAGTCACCTGTAGAGTAAAAGCAATTACTTTTATTTTAAATATTCTAATGAAACTCCCCTTTTTTAATTAAATTATACCATAAAAACTAACAAAGCTTTTGCAATTTTCAATCAACAGAGAGCACCATATTTTCTTGTTTTAAAATACACATCAGAAATGCAAATTTTATTGTACAGTTAGCTAGCACATGTGTTGGGGTAACTGTTAAATACATTCGCTTAAAAATCAAAGTAATGGTAATGTTTCCCCTGCTAAGATATGATTAATTCAGCTGTTGTATTAGCATAAAACTGTCAAAGAAATGGATCCCAAATAAAAATAATGTGGATGCCTTTTTGTTTTGTTTTTTTCAGCTAGTTTGTGATTCTGTAAACTGATTTTTTTCCCACTCAAAATAAAGGACCACTCTTAACAGTAATGCTGACCTGCAATATTCACACAACCTCAAGAAGCCTTCTTTTATATAAAATCAACACTCAAAAGTGTAGTTCATTTTGATTAACTATGTTATATCCACTGAATGATCCAGGGGTACTGTAGCATCCTTGTTAGCTTGCACATAACCATCCTAAAACTCTGCAAAAATACTTCAGGAGGTTTTCAAGCTACTCACTATGCTTTTAATTACATTTATCAACTTGTTCTCATTGTTAGCCAGTTGCTTAAATGGCAGAAAAACCTATTTTTTCAAGATTTTTGGGAGACACTGAAGTAAATTAAAACCAAAGTTATGATAGAGTTAGCTAGCAAATGATATGAGTGTGCATAAAAGTGTTTAAATGCTAAAATCAGCTCACAATTCAAAATAATGTATTTTTTTGAACCCTGTTTCTCCTCTTTGTGTTTAGTGCTGGTGTTGATACCTTGCTGTCATGACTGTAGGCCAGCATCCAGTTCTCTTGTGCCGGGTGGAAGAGCAGGCTCAGGATATTGAAGTTAATGGTATGCTTCTCAAAGCTTGCCCCTTCATCTGAGCTGATAAGAACAGCGCTCTCTACCTCTGGGTCGCTAAGCACCATTATCTAAAGTACAGAGGGCCAGACGAGGGATATGGCATTAGAAGAGGAAGAGAGACAGAGATACCGTCATTTTGCAGCTAATTTAAAAAAGCTGTAATTTGATGTAAAGGCAAAGCTTTCCCGGAGATCGGACGGAGATAAAAGCAAACAGAGAAATGCTGACCTTCTGTTTGTTGGTAGGGCAGACGTACAGGTAACTTAAAACCGTCCTTGAGCCCACTTTGTCGTTGAGTTTGTTGTAGGTGCTTCCGTAATCAGTCGATCTGGGCAGAGAGAAAAAAAAAGGCATGTTACAACTTTAATGAAAAAATCCATTAGACATATGCCCTGGGCGGACTTTAGAGCACTATTCTGTGTTTTAGTATGTTTAAGCCCATTAACTGCAAGTCGGTTATTCCTTGCATGATTGCATCTCTGAAGCATGCCATACATTTTCTGATTGATTTTCTACCAATCAAAAAGCCCTTTTACTTTATTGAACAGCTGTGAGACTAGTCTCGTGGCAATGTACTTAATACTGTGTGTTGCTCTATAAAGCTATTTGATGAGTCTCCGCTGTAAATATACTATACTGACATAGTGTGTGTCATTCATTGCATGTATGAGCTTACATTATAAAAAGACAAATGTGAAAAATCAATCTGTATAATAATGGATTCACCATTCATGAATGTCACTGGGTATATAGATTAATATTTGATAATTGTGAGGTACAAAAAATACAATCATTACACATGTTATGGAGCATTCATCCACAAATTTCTCCCTGGAGCCTCCTTACTTATATCAAAGAAAAGGGTAGCCTCTGACTTTAGCGTTTAACTTTCGAGGATTACATTCATGCTTAGAAAATAATAAAACTAAAGAAACAACTTGAGCACTTGCCATACTTTTTTTCAACACAGAGCTTATAATATCAATTATTAAAAAACACATGGGCGTTATGTTGAGGCAAACAGCATGATGCAAACTCTAGGTTGGTCTACAAAAATATGTGGTCCCTGTGCTATTCCTTTCAGGACTATGTTGTTTATAAGAGGACTTGGGTCAGTGCTCCACAAAATGTTGGCTGTGGCCCCCTGATTGGACTGGGGGGTATGGCAGGTCAGTCTTTGGACATCTATTGCAACAATTAAAAAACACAAGCATCATTAAAATCACATTTTGACTGCTATCAAGCTATGGTTAAATGATAATTTTTTACATCTGAACTTTGGATAGATCAAAACCTTGAATGTTTCCCCTGAAAATGCAATACCCTATTTATCAAACAACAACAAGATCTCTGTAGGCTCTTCTCTCAAGACAAGCTCTTGAAACCTTAGAGTCATTATTTTTATTGTGCTCTTTCTTTGGATTACCATTGCGAGCACTCAATACATTTCTAAACTCTGACCATTCGTCTAGGAACCTGAACTGGAAATGTATACTCATGCTTTTATCTCCAACCATTTAGATTACTGCAGTGAACTTTTACTTGTTTTAACAAATTGACTCTTTACCGTATGCAGACCTTGCAGAACACAGCTGCAAGGCTTTTAACTGGCACTAAGAGAAGATATCACATTACTCGGGTTTATCCTCCCTTTATTGGCTGCCAGTCAATTTTAGAATCAATTCTAAGATCTTAGTGTTAACTTTTAGAGCCCTTCAAGGACAAGCCCCTAGTACATCTTGGACTTCTAGCTTCCCTATTTCTCAGCATGATCTTTAAGATCATTGGACCAAAGACTCTTGATGTTCCCTGGCACATGCTTAAACCCTCAGAGATCTCTCTTTTCAGACCGTGGCTCCTCTGGGATGCACTTCCTTTGTCCTTAAACTGTGTCGAGTCCTCTGATGATTTAAAGATTTATTTTCAAAGGCTTTACGTTTGTTCACTTATGTGACCTTTCGTACTAATGCCTGTTTTTGTCCAGTCTCCTCTGATGTTTTACATTCTAATTGCCAAGTACTTTGGGATTTTGTCACTGAAAGATGCAATACAAATATATTTACACACTTATTTAAATACATAATACTAAGCAAAAATATTTGATGAAATGTTTTATTTAAAGCCTCAGAAAGAAAAAGCAAAACACAAGCAGAAGATTTAACTTCCATATCATCAGTCATTCAGTCAATCACTCTGAACACATTATGAACTTGGCACAGTGCACTTTAAAGACCCTGCTGCATGATACGCCTCGATGGAATTACACAATGGTTTAATTATACTTTTAATATTCATTATTTTTTTATTTTTTCTATTTTATTCTTGAATAGTCATTTCATGTTATGTGGTGTCCTGTATGATTGTTGATGTCTTTTGTATTTTGGGTTTTTTATGCCCTCTGTGCAAGATGGGTTCCCTACGGGGAAGAAAAACATTCATTCATTATCATAATGCAAATCCGCACATAATCCCAATAGATGAACATACTAAATGAATACAACAGTTAAGACGATGACAGTCATTTTTTGTATCTTGATATGGAAAAATCAGGAGACACTGATAGACAAAGAAGGACCTCTTACCTCTTTGTTAAATGTGCATTGTACAGGAGTAAGTAGTGCTTATCATCAAAAAAGCTTACCCTTCTTTCATTGAAAGTTAAATCTGTTCATTTTCAGCATGAAGTTCATCATTTAGTCTGCCACTGATCCTCCTGCAGCAGATCCAGGTATAAAAATTAAGGTTCTGATAACCTGTTTGAATGGTGATGAGTTTTTTCAACCTAATGAGCCACCAAGAGACTTTGGTATCAGTTTTGGTATGATCAATTACAAGCTAAAAACTCTTCCTAGGAGCTTTATGAGGTAAGGTTTCAGAGTTAAGAACAAAAAATCAACCAACTTCTTAGTCTAAAAAACTGTAAAGTTCCTGAATATCCACAACATTCTTGCAATTAAAACAGGATAATATGACATTACAAGGGCACACATGTACTTCAAAAAGCAAGCAGGTGGCAGGATACACATCATGGCTTACTCCTGAGAACAGTAAATCACATATATAGTGTGTGCAGCATGTCGGAAGAAGGTAAACATGGAGATTACTGTATGACTCAGAGAAGGGCAATGTCAGTGGGTGAAGGTTAAGTAGCAGCCGAAGCAAATAAATAAGTTTACCTCAAAGATTAGCTGTGTCTGTCAAATGAAATGGTGGTGGTGGAACAGTAAAGGACATCCGTCAGTTTCCTCTGACCAACAAACACACAGCTAGGACAGTAAAGAAGCAGAGGACTACAGAGAGTAAAAGACTGCAAAATAATGTAAAATACACTGTTTCACATTGTTTGACAAGACTTATCAAACGTGCCGTAACGATGTGTAGTGTTAACCTGGCACACCAGATGAATCATTCAATATATTTCACTGACCATCTGCAAAAGAGCCCATAGAAAGTGTTTGGGCAGGGCAGAAACTTTCAGAAGCATATCCAGCAGGTGGATGGACAATCATTCCATCAATCACATTCATTACAGGCCAACCACATAATGTAGTAGGTGAGTGCTACTGCGATACAAAACATGAGACACTTTGTAAAACAAACTCTAACCAAAATGTGCTGGAAGCGGAGTGAAAAATTCCCTACTATAGAGAAGTTAGGAGTGTTAATATTTGTTTTTCATTTAATAAAGAGCAGTCCAGATTTGATAAAACTGCTACTGAAACTGTTAGCATCTATGCTAACCCCTGTACAAGCAGTCACTTCCTGCTCTTACTCTTAGCTCCCACCTCCTCATCTTGTTCTAAAGGACTCTGATTGGGTTGTTCAAAATGAAAAATCTCTCCTCACTTTCTTTTCTTTGCTCCACTAAGCAAGGCTAGGTTCACATTTGGCCCACAGTGGAACAAACACGTCTAAGCTGAAGCCACATCCATTTCCATGGAGGACTGTGATCAGACACAGTTTATGAGGGTCTTCACTAAAACAGCTTGTTCTGAGCATGGCTGAAAAAGAAGGGGGAGTGGGTTTTTTTTTAAAGAAACTAAAAAAATATGTTCTGGGAGCAACTAGGACCAGTGTAAACTAGTGCAATTCTTGATCTAAAATCTAGAGCTAAGAAACACTTTTAAAACTGCATACTATACTAGCAGTGCACACTGACTTTATTAAAATGTAATATGTGGTATACAGTATGCAAACCATTGCAAAATCTGCAGTATGCCAAAAATAATCAGATGTCCTACTACTTCGGAAAAAATCAGCAACATGAACAGAGCCAGTCTACATTGCATACTGTTACCCACATTGCCAAGCATGAAGAGGTCAGGATTGCTGACAGCCAGCCTTAGCTATATTAGCATTAGCATTGATTCTGTTACATTTATATAACAATAAACTAAATCTAACATTTTTTGAGTTGTTACATGGATGTTACACATTTCTCATGTGTGTGTTCAGTGGTGAAAATCATCAATGTCCAAAAAATTACTCATTAGACATTTTTAGACTATCAATGGATGTTAAATTTGCAGCCCTCGCAGGTAGCTGACCCACCATTTACTTTTTTTTATGACCAGAAACAGAAATCGGCTGAACTGTGGGATTGGGAAGGAAAGCTTGATTCTATGTATGTTTAATTTAGTTTTATACTGATTACTGCTTTAGCTAGTAGTATGTAGTAGGCGGTTTTGGAAAGAGTCAAGGTCTTTATCGACATTTTTTAAAAGTAGTGAAGTAACCTATCAGTTTTGAGTGTTGGACATACCATTATTTTCATTGAATGTGGGAATTTCAATGGATTGTAGGATATGCAGTTCGTGAGTAAAAAAATGCACTCAGTCTTTAATTTTTTTTTAGTATTCCAATCCTGTTTTGGCTAAAAATCAGGTGCTATAGTATGTAACTGGTTGGCTTGGTTCAGGGTTAAAATATAAGAATATATGGTAAATGGCAAATGGACTTAAGCTTTTATGGCACTTTTCTGGTCTTTTTAACTACTCAAAGCAAATTTACACCACAGGTTACGCCTACCCATTCACATATTTATACACCCATTCACACACATGGACCTGTGTAAGTTACCCATTGTAATCAGGTAACACTTCTATCCCATTTCACACCCATTTAAACACCACTGATGTACACTGTAAACCCGAACAGTATTACCAACTCAAAGCTATTAAGGGCAGGAAACTCAAAAGCAGCTATGTAGTTAAAATAACTGTAAACAATTAAGAAGTTTAAATAAGTGATTGGGTTTTAAGTTGATGTGGATCAATGTTAGTGAGCTAATGTCAGTCTCTAAATCATATATATTTTTTAAATTTATTTTAATCTAGTAGAAAATTTATGAATGAATGCATAACTTCAAAATACTAAATATTTTATAAATCTGGGTTGGTTAAAGTTAAAAATTAAAAATAAATAAAGAAAATAATTGAGTAAACTGAAAGTATATTTTTTAAGTTCAGTCAAACTCAAAAAATATATTTCCCCTACTCAAAAACTTTTGTGCAATCAGTTACAAGAAATATTTTTAGTATTTTCAACTTGCGCAGGTTTACAGTGTAGCAGTGGGAGCAACTTGGCTTTGAGTGTTTAGCCCAAGGACACACTGGCATGTGACAGCTGGAGCTGGGTTTCAACCCTCAACCTTGCACCTGATGGTAGAGCACACCACCAGACTGAGCCACCTAAGCACTTTGGATACTAAAGTATTTTCAAAGAAAGAACTCTGTTACTAAAACTTAAGTAATAGTTTGTATTTTGTATTTGTAATATTTGTATTAGAGTAATATTTGACCAGGAACACCTTCACTTAGATCCAAATGATACAGTTCTGTACTTCGTCCACCACTGGTGATTGAAATGCATTCAGCGGGTATTTTAAGGCCTCAAGAACATGTACTATGCAACACCAATTGTATTATCAGAAACTCTATTGAGCACTCTCTGCATGGTAAATAGATTTTGAGATAGTTTGTTATCATTTTTTTGTATCGCATTGCACGCTTGTGATAATCTTTAGAAATCCTTGGTGCCTCTACTGTAAAATAGGAGCTAACAAAAGAAAAGCAATATGTCAGTGCAGAAAGCTGAGTTTGACAACCATGTAGAGCGCCTGGATGTCAAGAGAAGCTTTCTGCATTTACAGGGTTGACACATTCATTAGGCATTTCCTTCTCGCAACTAAAACACCATTTAGCAATAATGTGGCTCTGACGAACACATTATACAGGCTGTACATCCACTTTGCACATGTCAAGTCTTTGAAGGCTGATTTTCATGCTACATAGACATGTAATGAAAACAGCGGCTGCCTGAGAGGTACTTGAAATTAATTCTCAAACCTCAGGTATGTTTGGAAAAATAAGCAATACAGAACATTTAATTTGTAGTCAAAGGGAAAGGGCATCTAACAATAGTGTGGGGGAAAAAAACAACATTCAGGGTCATGAAGACATCATGACCTTACAACCTAACAGTTGGAGTGTAACAATACAACACATCTCAAATGACAAAACTCTCCACGGGGGACTTGTGTTTGTGATGTAATTTTATCACAATTATTGTTTTTTTTAAAGACATTTGAGTTTTTAAGTAAATTTATGAACTCATATGATTCTCCAATTTCAATTCTCTATTAATAAAAATATAAAAATGCACATTCGCTACTTTTCTTTTTAAATTAAATATATTCCTCAAAAAAGTTTGGAAGTTTGGTTATTTTATTTTATTTTTCTCCCCTTTAATTGTTCAAATCTATCATATTTTAAATCCTTGGAAGCCTGATTAGTCACCTTTAGGATGAGATACAAGACAATGTGCATCCGTTGAATGAGCAACACATCTGAACGTGAGGGTTGTGCTACTCTCACCTTAAGTGGTATAGTTCATTCCATTGCATATTGCATCAATAACATTATAATGATTTATGATTACTATTATAGAGCATGATACATCAACACATCACTGTCACTGCACCTTCCTTACAAGTTGTAGCTTGTTATAAAGGTGACTAGTCAGGCTTTCCATGGATTTAAAATACAACACCAATTGGTATTATTAAAGGGAAGAAATAATCAACTGAAATAATGTTTTCAAACCTTTTCATAGCAGTATGCATGAATTTCTAAGGGTGTTCAGTGACAAGTTTTGACAATGACAGGTATATAGATAAATTCAAATGATGACAATGATGATAATGAAAATTGAATTGGAAGTTGAAGGTCATTAAAGTCATTTTTTAAATTACTGTCCACATTAAAAAAAAAACTTTTAAAAAATCTGGCTTATGGATTGTCAGACATATGCTCAGCTCTGTTCATTAAGGTTATCATTATAAAGTAAAACTATCAAAATCATAAAAACTAACTATAATGAAATAAGATTAGTAACAAAAGGTCTTTCACTTTATTCTTTTTATAACTAAATGTCTTTTTTCCATCATGCACATCAATTTCAAAGTTGGATAAGACTGTTCTTAGCAGAAATTAGAACAGTTTTTATTTTTTGGGCTGCACAAGCCTGTATCTTTCGACTTCATCAAATTTGGCTTCAAGTCTTTTTTTGAGCTACAAACAAGTCTACCAAAAAGGCACTGCATCTACATACTATTGGGTTTTTCCTTATTGGTTGATCTGTAAGATAATTGATAGAAAGGGCAGAGAATAGGAGAGACAGCCGTTGGTGGAGCTTTGCAGGGTTGTGACACACTTGCTGACATTAACGAAAGGAAAGCTGTACTAACATCTTTGAGAAATTGTCAGACTTTTTCCTTGGTGAAAGTTGAATCCCTTTCTCCAAACTTCATTAACAGGGTCCTACGGGACTGTAAATCTTCAATAAATCCTAAATAAATATACGTACAGGTAAATATGTGTATTTAGGCCAAAAAAAACACTATTTTCCCCACATACAATCATATATATATATATATATATATATATATATATATATATATATATATATATATATATATATATATATATATATATATATACACATATATATATATATATATATATACATATATATATATATATATATATATATACACACACACATATATATGTCAATTTGAATTGTCAATATTTCTATTAATTGTTTTATTGTGTTACTATGCAGTGCAGCATCCCTACATACATATTTATATATATATATATATATATATATATATATATATATATATATATATATATAAAAATATGTATGTAGGGATGCTGCACTGCATATATATATATATATATATATATATATATATATATATATATATATATATATATATATATATGTGTATATATATATATATATGTGTATATATATATATATATACATATATATATATATACACACACATATATATGTCAATTTGAATTGTCAATATTTCTATTAATTGTTTTATTGTGTTACTATGCAGTGCAGCATCCCTACATACTGATTTACAACCCTGTGAAACCCCCTTTCAAACACATTACATTAATCTTCAGTTCATGTAAAAATTGCCTGTTGTTTTCATCTAATTCTGATGTTTAGTCTCATCTCCTTGTATTCTGTTGCCAGAGCGAAACAAATTAGCAGCACTAAGGTGATAACAACAGGTCTAACATGAAATATGTGACTCATCTTCCTGCTTTTATCTCCTTTTGATGAGAATAAATGACCCATTTCTTGGCCCCCTTATTACTGAAACAGCTCATGTTGAAATAAAGTCAGACATTCGGCTCCGTTGCAACTTGAAAAGGTACTTCACAGAACTGCCTGTTCTTCACAAGTCCATGCCTCCCGTGACAAGGGTAGATGTGTTTGTCCCAATCTTCATATTTCTCCTTGCTCTCAGTTCTACCTGAGTGCCTCCAAATGTAATTTCACTGCATAATTGGATAGATACCCAGTGTCTGCTATCATTGTCTGTGCATTAATCTGAATCGTGCTCTTTGCTGTTGACATTGTTTTCAAAGACTTTTGCGCTAAACACATTTGTAGTTGTGCTTAAGTACTCCTTTCTTGCCTATCTGACTCGCTGGAAAAGCCTTTTAAATGGTGTAATTGCATCTTGAACAGTGTTGGGCAGGTTCATGCTTTAAATGAGCAACCTTAAAGTTCAGTTCACCAAGTCTAAAATGAAATAATTCATGATCATAATTTTTTTTAAATATAAACCTCACTTACAGGTCCCCTATTTTACCTGTTCTTATTTTTTGCTTGGATTTTGGATGGATTGTCAAAAAAGCCTAAAAAAAGCTAAAAAATATATACTTTAAAGACACAATAAAAACTAAAAACAGAATACCACATAGAACAGAACACAAAATGTTTCTTTCTCTAGTCATGACCCACACAAATTAAAGCCCTGCAGTAAGGAATATTTTATTTAGCCTCCACAATGGTGCACAACTGGGACCTGAAGCATGATGTTTTCAGGTTGTCTGTCCATAGGGTAGTCCCATATGTTCAGGTCACGGCTTTGTGAATGTGATATCTCGAAAAGTCCTAAAGGGATTTCCTTTCAACTTTAACCACATTTCCACCCAGGGGTACTGTATAGGGGGTACAGTCAGCGATATTATTAGGGCCCATGACCAGCAGGTCAAAGACATTTTTCTTTGTATTAATTCGCCCCTTGTTTGATCTCTGACACTGAGTCCTAACTCAAAGCGACGTGTTCAAGCATCAGAGACAAAATCTGGCTAATTGCACTGACCCATTTGTGAGTATCCCAACTGTCCGCAAAGTTGCAAGATGAAAAGTGATGTAAGAGGAATTTTCTGTGTAAATGAGCTTTTTTTTTTTGTTTCTTTGTTTTTTTAAAACAGGTAAGCAAAATTCACACAGATAAAATGGTTTCTTACAGAAATTTAAGGACAGTGTGATATTTAGATATGATCCTTTTTGTGTTGCATATATATATATATGTAATTATTTTGTTAATTAAATATCATCTAGGGCAAATTCTTCTGCGTATGAACTAATAGTAAAAAGCAATCCACTATGGAGCAATATTTAGCACACTGTCATGTGAGCTAGTTTCACATATTTGTCATCAAAATGTTGATCACAGTATGAGGATTCATTTGATATCGTTGATGTCTCTCAGGCTTTACAGGCAGTCTGCTAGCGTTTCAAGATTTCTGTATGATCCTCTGTAATTTTGTACTATCAGAAAATAAACCTAATTTAGTTTATTTATTTACTTTAAATCAGTCTTTTTTTTTAAGGACTTGAAAAAGTTAGCTTAAGGAAGATCATGTCAGAAATTAACACACTAAATATGCTAAATAAAAAGTTAAGACAATGCAGAGTGTTGGGATAATCTTCTTGGGCCAAGTGCAAAAAGATGCCGTTTCTATTGCAACTAACAGAGTTTATCTTTACCCTCCTATTATTAGTGTATATAAATGTTAGAGTGTGAAATATAAATTCAACTGGTTTGCAGATGACATTAAGGAATTATCTCGCTTACCCATTTGTGTTAATCTATGCAAGATTTTAATGTAACATAAATGTAGGATTATTTGGGCATAATATTTTTAATTTGCGAAGCAGAGGTGTGACTGAAGCAACCACTCTGAGATGTGGTCAAGGTTACGGAGTTTTGTGGTCATCCTTTGCTTGTGAACACTGACATGAATTTCTATCAAGCTTTGCACTTACGTCCACCTACCTGAGGATGAGGTGATTAGATTTTCATGGGTAAAAGCTCAAGGTTGTGGACTTTCATGATCATGCTTTGCCTTTAAAAGCTAACCTTTGAAACCAGATGAAGAAAAAAGGCCAGCTTGTTGTAACAACATTATGACGATACAGAACAGCAACGTTAGGTCCATAGCTTAGAAAACAGAACATCCATTGCTTTAGAGATTCACTTTAACTTTACAGATTCAGTTCTTAAATTAGTGAATCCATTTTCTGACATTTTTCCTTACCCTTCACTTCTGCATTGCCAAAAGGATAAAAAAAGTTGCACATTCAAACAATATCTGTAAATCATAAAGTTATGGGGTATAATTATCCTAGTGGGGTGTCCAGATACTTCCAAGTATTGAGGCTCTAAACTTGATCCAGGTTTGATTTCAGCCTGCAGCCTCTCTCTGACGTGTCTCCCTCCACTTTCTCTCTCCACTATCACTGAGGCCAACTAGGCCAAGAATGACTGAATAAAAACATAAAGTTGTACATCGTTTTTCTTTCAGTCTGTAAGTTTTGTGATTGGTGGTTGTCTGGAAAATAAGGGACACTAGCTAAAGTTTTGCCTGGAGCAGCATGAGGGTTGGGGCGGGCTTTACTTAAACCACAGCTGACACAAAGCAACAGCCTAAAAAATAAAGGCTGATCTTTGAACCAACACAATAGTTTATATTTAGAAGTCATGAACCATGAATGCAAACTGGATCATTTTACAGTAGGATGTGTGAACTGAGCTTCGAGTTAGCTCATTTTACTTTAAATTTGTACAACACTGTCCAGATAAAGATTTAAGAGCTGGAATTTCCTGACACATGTAAAGTCTATTAACTATTTATCATTTAGTGTTCTTCAAACATAAAAAGACAGTGTGTTGTAAGCTATGTTTGGGTCCACTGATCTGTGTGTTGCATTTTCTACCAATATTGCCTGTGGCTGTATCCATAAATTATTTATTGTGTTATCGCAGAAATCATTTACTGGTATTTCTTTTCATAACATTTAAATATGTGCTTTTCTAATACCCCTACTAAGAGGCTTCGTGCAGCCCCCTGAGGTACACTCTAATTCACTCTATTGTTAAGCAGACACCTTGATGATGGAAGACCTCCTGTATACAATATGGGATTTCAAAACGTGTCAAGCCAGGTGTAAATCTCCACGGCGCCTCTGGTGAAACAGATATTAATTTGAAACTCTGTGCTTGGCGGAGTGGTGGTCTCCTTTTTCGCGTGTATTTCAGGATGAAATGAGTTCTCTGCAGGCTACGGCAGAGGTGAGAGAAAAAAGGCATATGAGAGGCAGGATAGGGCTCTGTGGCATAATCCTTAATGAATTCTATTCTTATTTATGACCTGACAGGCCACTGTAACTCACCTCTCAATACATACTGAATAGAATTACTACGGCAATAGAGTGGCAATTGCATGTCAATTGATTCAGAGACAAAAGGTTACAGGTGACGATCAATCAAAAACTCCATCAGGAAGTTTCTAGGTCAAAGAAAAAAAGAGAGGTCCAAACAAAGGATTCATCAAATAAGTCTACCCGTGTGTCTTTTAGAAAAAAGAGGTTTTTGTTCATGATGGACAGAACACAGTCTTTTTCTGAGGCTGTCACTGCCTTAGTTATGTTATTTATGGAGCTGCAGGAAGCAAAGAAGAGGAGGATGCTTATTTTCAACTACTCCAGATTGCTTTATTAAAACATACTTTATATCAGCTTCCAGTGTAACTTGATTGCTCATATCCTTGTAAAGAGGAACATTATAAATCACGCTTACAGTACACTGCATCCTCTATGAATACATTATTCTGATTGTTTTAAGGGCCTTGCTTATGCATTTTTATAAAACCTTGCAAAGAGGCTGTAACCTTTCTGATCAGACTGAGTACAGAAATTCATCCATCTGATATGTACGATAAACCACTGATCTCATAAGGGGTTGCAGGGAACTCTAGCCGCTTCCAGTTGCTATTGGGTGAGTGGTGGGGCACACCTTGACTGGTCACCAGCCAATCAGAGCCGGCATGTAGAGCCAAACAAAAATGCAAACTCACACTGCAAACAATTTAGAGTCACCAGCTAACCCAGCATATACTGTATATTTTTGGACAAGGAAGAAAGAATGACAACATGTTGTATTAAAGTAAAGGCAGAGTTAGTTTTACTCAAAGAGATGTAAAAAACTCAAAGAACCAACTATTTGAATACAAAAGTCTGTGATTAGCTTCAAGTTAACCAGCATCTAGTGTGATAATATAGTACGGTGCTATTATCTAACCTCCATTTTGACCCTCAAAGGGAGAGACAATTTGCATTTTTTGGCAGAAACATCCAAAATGCCCTCAAAGTTCAACTGAAGAAAAGATATTCACCTGTGAGTGTTAAAAATTAAAAAATGTAAGTGTGGGTAATGTGATGTTGCACTTTGTCTCATTTTTGATCAATACTGCTTTTAACTACCATGAATCTTATGTCATTGTGTACTTTTTTGTTCAAATACATTATTTCGTTATTCATTTTCTGTCAAAATGGTCAGATTCTGTATTAATAGGAACCAAGTTACAATTTGTGTTGTGCAGGGGGACTTTCAGTTGGTGCACATGCTGCTGCACGTGTACCATATGTTTTAATCAAGAAGCACATGGAGCAGGGAGAGTTTAAGAGAAGTGAAAAGGATGAAGAATTTCTTTATTATTTTTTTTAAGTGTAAAAGTGCATTTGGCTTCCTTTTCGTGAAGATTTACTACTTGTCTACTCTGTTTGTTGTGCATTTTAATTTCAATTTGTGTGTTATGGTAGTATACGGAATGATATATGTGTTCTGTATTTAAATAGCTTAATGGTGGATTAGATGACAGTGATGGAAGTTGAAGTACTCAATCCATCACTTGGAAAGAACTACAGTGCTGTTTATTTCCTGGAGGGAGTGATACTATTTTTGAGCAAATGTAACAAGCAAGAAAGGTCCGGAGAAATAAAGGAGAATATGTGAAAATGTTAGTTATAATTGTGTTTGCATTCTATTTTAACCCCAATAGCTGAGCCCCAGATGAACCATATTCACATGTTAAATGACTTGTACATTGTTGCTCTGTGTTTGATTTGTATAGAGTTCTGTGAGATTAATTTGTCTCTAAGGTTATTCAACTTTTAAAGAGCCTATAATTTACCTTAACTTGGGTTCATTTATTCAGTTTTGATGACTGCTAGAGTATGTTCACAATTGCTAATGTTAAAAAAACTAGTTTTCACATACTGAGTACTCCTGATCAGCTATATTCTCTCTTTGTCGCTTTAAGGCCCTCTTGCCCATGTTGGCTTAGTCTGTGCTGATTGGTCAAATGATCTGCTCTTTGTTGACTGGACAGTTCAGCACTGCTTAAGTTTTCAGTGGCTGTGCATTCATTTTAATGTCCCTGCTCTGCACTTGGCACAGCCGTAAAAGCAATGATAGGACATCACACTGGTGGGGATGGAGAGAGAACGACATTTCAGGCAGCTAATGGTGCTGCAAACTTAGAAAGGGGGAGAAGTTCTGATGCCCGAGACTTTTTTCTCTTTTTTATAGAGGTACTTTAATATGTGGAGGAGACATGTTAAGCATATATAGGGTATATAAAATGTAAAAAAAAGCATTATTATTTATGAATATGACATCATTAAAACACATATATTCTGACAATTCAGGCTGTCTTGATAAAAAATTCAAGTCTATGGGTTTGATGGGGTCAAGATTCTACATCTGTGGTGGGCAAGTAATGACCCAGGAACCACGTATGGCCCACCTACACCATAAATGTGGCCTGCTAGCCACTTTAAGTTAACATGAAATGTATAAACATGAAGAAAACCCTGACAAAATCTGCATGACAGCATAAAAAATTGCTACATTTCTATAAGAACAGAGCTAAAATGAGCTGTAGTTGCTTTTGTGAAATCCCTTTTTAACCATTTTAAAAACAGAAATAAATGTTACAAAAACTTTGACTACCAGTAGACGCTTGGTAACTTGCATCAAAAAGTGTCTGAAACTGGCCTGAATTCCTTGTTTGCCCAACATGGTCAAGTAATTCTAATTCTCTATTTGTGTTGAAGTATATATGATTAATAATAAAAAATTATATATCTATACACACATATATCAAAAGAAAAGAAAGGAAAGAAGCAGAGACAGACAAAAAATACAAAAATGGCTTAGGGTTACAAGGTTAATAGCTGCACAGATTAAGTGAAATAAAACATATTCTCAGGAGCCTCATATATTTTTCAAATTTTCTGAATTAAATAATATTCTGGGGGCCAGATGGGAAGTTGTTGGGTGTCTGATGAGGCCCTGATGCTACCTTGATGGTGACTAATTTAGACCACAGGAGACTATGTTAAAAAGCAAAAAGTGTGTGATATATCTCATTTAAAATGTGGTTGTTTTGACAACATAAATTGATGGGAAGCTTGTACTGTTTCCAACTCAGTGCTCATTATTGCAATCATGTTCTGTAAAATACTCATAAAATAAGACACTTTGTTAAGATAGAGGCAGTGATTTAAATACAACTTGTATAATTACAGGTATACTAAAAAGTGTCATATTTCAGCAATGTTAGTAAATGTTGATTATTTTTCACCCTCTGCTTCAGAAATGCAAAGGAATGCAAACCTCACACTGAAATGCCCTAGGATTCAAACCAGAGACCTTCTTGTTGTGTGATTACAGTACTGACTACTGCAGCATTATGCAGCCAAAATGAGCATATAAAAGCGATAACAAAAATCTTACCTCCACAGTGAGCTTTCTGTAACAGCTCCCAGATTGAAGTCATACAGTTTAGTCAATATGAGGATCACCTGCAACATAACAGAAACAGACATTTGCAATTACATGCCAACATCTGAATTTCAAACCCTTTACATAAGTGCCTCACCAACATGCATTACCTGTCTACACTTAATGGTGTGAGATGAATTCAACAAGCCCACTACATCCTTTCACTAATCAAAATCAGTTTCATGCAGAATGCAATGCCACTGACAAGGGATCTTCATGTTGTCAAAAGATGTCTGCTGGTGGCAGGATCTGAAAAAAAAAAATCCATGCTGGCTGTCAAGAACTGTGTTTGTATCTCATGTGGAATGATACCTACATGACAGCAAAATCTGAACATAATTGTTCAGTGAACATTGAAAAGAAATTTAGTCAGTCAGCGACTGCGCCGCACCACTCTCTCATCCACGCCTTTTTTCTTTTACCTTAGAGGTTGTTCAGCTGCAAATGCATCAACAAATGTTGGTTTCAGATGTTTACGAAAAATAGTTGAGCCCCTTATTTTGGTCTCTGAAAGACATTCTGCTCCAGTCTGAGCTAAATGCTTTTGCGTGTTCTCTGATGATGGTTGGACAATGTGTTTCAGGGGAAACAAAAATGTAGCCCATAAAATCTTGCCAAGGCAGAGGGCAGAGTGAAATGGTGTGCAAACGAATTATTGTCACTCCAATGGCATTATAAATGACTTCCCATGGGGCTGCTCATAATTCAGGATGGAAAGGAGGGGAGTTTAGGGCAGGGCACAGTGGGATGGATGGGAGGGAGAAAGGACCAGTGGATAATAACAATCAAGAAGCAGGAACATGGCATAATATGACGAGTTTTTAAGAAGCCTGAAAGATAGGTCAAAAGCTCAATTACAGTGAGTTTAAACACATTAACCTTATGGGACCGGCAGAGCGACTCATTAAACTGAGAAAGCCACACAAGACTTGGAGGAACAAAAGACGTGCCTCTGAGTCGGCTTTGAAAATGTTAAAAACCCAATTGACCCACAATTTAGCCATCAAACAGCCAGTGTGCATGGCTGGGACTATCTGCATTACAGGTTAATTAACCAATCACACAGAGAGATAAGCATTTGCATAACTAAATGCACCATGTCTGCAAGGTCCAACGCTGGAGTCTGAATCAATTTGAAGTACAGACTTAGTTAAATGGCTGTGATGTTAGGCCTAATTGCCTTCTTTGAAAAATAGATAGAAGAGAAAAACTCAGCCAAACTGTTGATCGCTTGTCTCCTCTATTTCTCTTTTGTAGCTAACAACAATGGCTCCGTGTCATGGGACGTTACAAATACTATGAGGTAAATTGAATCTGGAATTGATTTCATCAGTGTCAAACTAGAGGCAGTTCATTCCAAACCAAAGGGATTCAAATATCCGACACTGCAAATTAACTGAGTGAACGACACATAAATGTGTTTTCAAACAGGCTTTAAGTGCTTGCACTGTTTCGCACAGGCAAACAATTTAATCAAGTACTTGCAAATGCAGTGGGGAATGTTAAATAGCCTTTAAGGGTTTGCCCTAAATGGTTAAACTTAGTAACAATTAAATATCCCTTAACAACTTATCGTATGTAATATATCATTTGGAGTATCATCATGTGTTTATAATATGTTGATAGATTAATAGTATACAATGATTATATGCGTTACAATAATGCTTGAGGAGACGTATTTGGGTACTGACATCACACATTGTTGATTTGTATTTTTTCAGCTCAGTTTTCGTAAGCTTCACCTGCAGCTCAGTACAGAGTAGCCATGTGGGGGACACACAGGAATTGATAAAACACACACCCTCATCATCACTGTATGCAACCTGTTTTCACAGCTTTTCCCTCAACTTAAGCAGATGATAAAAACAGAGTGAGTCCGTATGAACTGCTCAATTTTACACTGAGGTTTCAAGGCATGATATTTATACCTTTGTGACATTTCGCTCTACTATGAACATCGTGGAGACAGAATGGGGGGAACGAGTTAACCCCTTCTTTGTTCCTTCTCCAGAGGCAGTATCAGAGGCATGATACTGCAGAGAGTGGGGCATGCAGACTTAACAGGAGACAGGAGCGCTGCGAGTGAGCCTCTCTGCCTCTGTGTGTGTATGTGTTGGCACGAACTGCGACGCACGCACCCAAGCCATATTGAAGTGTGAATTAACAGAAATGTTACAGCTTCATGGCATTAATGTGAGCTTCTCTTGAATGTCTCAAGATGTAAATATAACAGAGCCTTGCTGCAAAGCTACTAAGTAATGACTCTGTAAATTAGGCTAATGTCTCATTATTGTGGTTTAGAAAGAAGCCCATGACTCTCTCTGATTCTTTGCTGTGCTGAGCCAGAAGCCCAATTCATACTGCTGTTTCAAGACATAATGTTAACCCCTCTGTGATGTTTCGCCTCCCGTGTGAACATCGTGAAGACGGATTGGGGGAATGAGTTGACCCCCTCTTTGTTCCCTTTCCAGAGGTAGTAACAGAGAGAGGATATTGGAATGGGAGGCACGCAGACTCAGCTGGAGATAAGAGAGCTACGAGTGAGCATCTCTGCCTTTGTGTTTGTGTGGGGGCACGCCCCATGTCATGCACATCTAAGCTGTATTGTAGCATGAATTGACACAAGCATTGTGGCCTTACGAGATTAATGTTAATGTCTACATGTAAATATTGTAGAGCCTCACTGCTGTGCTTTTGCGTAAAGGCACTGTGAATTGCGTTACTCGGCACAACATTTGTTTGTTGCCATTAATGTTGTCACACTGCTCCACTTCTTCCAGACTTTGCTTGAATGTCTTTCTTCGACTTAGGGTTGCACTTTTCTATTTTTTTAAGTCATAGGTCAAAGGTCGTTTAGCCTCATGATCATTCTTTGCTTGTGAATGTAATTTTTCAAGATTGCTTTGTGGAATTTCTAACAATTTTACACAAATGCAGAGAGATATTTCTATTTTAATTGTTTTTTTTTCTTTTTAGTATTATTTGTTTTTCCTGTAGACTCGTTGTATGTGGAAAGGGGGGCGGGGTAGGAATACTTTAGAAAGTCATCATATTTGTTATTGTGTTTGTGTGGGGGGATCTGTAATTGATTGTATGAATATCAAACTGGAGGAAGCTTATTCCTAATCAAAGGCATCACATATCTAACATTTATAATTATCTGAGTGCATGACATAAATGTGTTTTCTATTGGGTTTTCACATCTTACACCAATTTGCACATGGATCCAATTTAATCAAGTACTCACAGATTAAGAGGAGAATGCTAAACAGGCTTTAAGAATTGCCCTAAATGGCAAACTTGACAACAAAAGGCCTCTAAGCAAATGAGCTGTTATTGTCATTAGGAGCTTTGTTTGAACCAATGTCTACGTGTTTGTGCGGTCGGCTCATTACCGAAAGCTGACCCATTGAATAGGGTCAGTGATGATGCACCTCGGGGACGCACAGAGTAGTGAGGCAAATGACCGTTTGGATGATTTGTCCCTAAGTGGATACATCAAGAGTACATCACTGGAGACTGTGTGTTCCCACGTCCTCGACATTATTGATAGGCTGTGCATCCATGGCACGAGTCAATGAGGAGCAACTGCTATACATGCTAATGCAGCTACCGGGATGGTCATAACTTGTACAGCACATGCACAGCGCACACCAAGGAGAGCCGGCAAATGAAGCTGCATTAAACGCATATTTTAAGAGTTCATGGTGCAGCCGTGCATTTATGTAAATACTGAGCACAAACAAACACAAAATGGCTCCCAGAATTATTTGGAGCCTTGGAGGTAAATATAATTTTCCATGCACATCATCGCTCACTAGCATACATGAAATTAAGTAAGGACCCTGGAAGGCCGAAAGCAGTGCATTTATTCATGTTTATGTTTTATTGATGTGAGCAAAGAGAGCTTTGCCCCGGGAAAGCCAACCAATCATTTTTCAGATTGGCTCCCACCCTCCAAGGAGTTGGGTTTAGTCATCCTTTTATCCTTCTGTTCTTTTCTTCTGGCTTTCTGTCACTCTCTTTTACTTTCTTCCCCACTGTCTTTCGTTTTAGGTCTTCTCTGCCTTTCTTTCTGTCTGTTTTTCACTCACTTCCCCTGTGTTTTTGTTTGTTTCTCTTTTTGTCCCTCTCTTTCTTTCTTAGGTTTTCTGTCTTTTTCACTCTTTTTGTCCTTCCTTATGTCTTTGGACTTTTTCTCCCTCTTTTCCTTTCTTTCTTTTCTAAGGTTGTACATAAGGGTCAACTCTTGTGAACATAACATCTGGAACACTCTTTGAGGGATTTTCATCCACTTATTTCCAAAGACGAACAACTTAGACTTTATAGGTCATTGGCCAAAGGTCAGAGTCGTAGATCCACATTTTGATCATTTGCATGTAAACACATCCCAGAAACTCGGAAGTGATTTTTCTTGAACTTTTAAAAAATTTCCACAAAGACAGATGGATAATCTAATTAATTTTGGGGGTCATATCATTAAAGTCAAGGTCATGTAACACTTATGATCATCAACTGCATGGGAATGTGCTCTTGTTAACACAATATCTTGAAAATAAATCAAGTGATTTTCCTTAAGCTTTGAAAAAAATGTCCACTCCGACACAAGAATAAGGTAATTACATTTAAAAGATCATAGGTCAAAGGGCAACACACCTTGGTCAAATTTTCTAGCAAATGCACTTTCTAAAGAAAAAAAAAAAAAAACCAATTTGGTTTTTCATTTATCAAACTCTGCACCATGTAAAGGCTCACTGAAGGCTAACATAGATTTTCCGGGACACAGGGCAAAGGTCAAGGTAATGGAGCATCATACTTGTCTCTTGTTTGTAAAACACACTATCTCATGAATGCTTGTACAGACTTTCATCAAAGTATGCGCTAATGTCTTACTTAAAAATTACTTGATTATATTTAAATTGTCATGGGTTGAAGGTCAGTGTCATGGTCTTTTAGGATTTTTCTTTGCTTGTGAATGAATGTGACATTGTAAAACCCAAAACCACAAGAATGCTCTGAGTAATTTTCCTCAGACTTTGAAGAAATGTACACCATGACACGTGGATGACCTGACTAGATTTTGGAGTTCTTTGGTCAAAGATCAAGGTCATGGTCATCCTTTCTTGTGAATTTAATATCTTGATAAAGTTCTTAAGGATTTTTGTCTTACTTTTCACTTTTGTCTTCTCTGACAGAGGATGCTATACTTGATTTAAGAGGTCATACAGGCCATATGTACCCTGCTTCAGAAAACAATACCCTCAAAATTCTTGAAAGGATTTTCTACAATTCGTGCACAAGTGTTTTCTTGGACCTGAAGATAAACTTGTAGGTTTCTTTCTTTCTTTCTGCTGTAAAGACATCTCCCAGCAAGGTTGATGTTGAACTTTGAAACCATTATAAGTCTTTGAGATGGTTGAAAGACCTCCTCCCTCCCTCCCTCCTTGCAGCCATATTGTCACTATGATATATACAATATCAGCTCACAGACAGACTCACATACTCCTCATGCACAACTGCTGAAGCATGCAGCGTGTGTATTACAGACTCAATGACTCAGACTGCTGGACCAAATCTGATCTTTTGAAATTCTATATCAATCTGTTTTGGGGTATTTTGAAGAGAAATGTTTAAAGTGCTTCAGTGGGACGTGAGGGGCATCTCAACACCAGGATGGTGGGCTGAAAATTATCTACAGGGCTCGCAATTTAGATATGATTCATCTCTGTGTACAGTACAGTGGTATGACTATTAATAAAGGCCCTGTTGCTTCTCATCTGTGAAGTTTTTTGTGCTGTCTCACAGGCTGCTGCAAACGAAACCTGTTACACACTAATTAACATGACCCCTGTCAAACAAAATCTCTGCTTAATTGGGTAGTCAAGAGGAAAAAGGGCCTAGCTCTAAAAATTAAACCTCCAATTTATTAGATTGTTTCCTCTAACAACACAGGAAGGCATAGCAGTCTTCAGAATTGTGAGTAATACAGCCACTTTAATGTTTCTTCTGTTATTGAACCTGGCCGGGGGGGGGGGGGGATAACTGAAGCATCTAAATTCATTTCTCAGGGACCCCCAAAGTTGATAACAGTGACTGATGTTTGACCCTTTGTAATGGCTTGGCTAAGAGAAGCATTGACACATATCTCTATTTTATTTACCTTTCGCTTCCAGTGAAAAGTTCACAGCTAGAGTGTTACACATTTACATTCTCATGAATACGCATAAGGCCTTTGTATATTGTACTGTGGGGTAAACACATCCATGCAAAGAGTCATCTCCTGGGACTCACCCTTGTCTATTTTCCTCCTCTGAGTCCAACAACTGCATCAAAATGTCTGACAACTCACTGAAATGTGTCGACAGTAATTAAATCTCTTTCTCTTTCTCTGTCATCTTTCATGGGGGTCAGTTTTTGTTATCTTGAAAAATGAAATAAAGGGGCTGTGGATTTTATATTTGGGCTGGGACTGAATGAAACACTATCAAACAGCTTAGAGGCAAGTGACTTGTACATAATGCATAGATGTACATTTGCAGTAATATGTTCATTTTCCTCTGCTGGTTTCTTTCTTACTCCAAAGGTGTTAAACACCAACCATGGTGTAATCATTTATCTTAAATACAGAAAAAAAATACCAGACTGTATTTGACCGCAGGCTGTGCCAAATAGAGTTTTAGAAAAAGGGTTATAAAATATATATACTTTACTATTGTGACTTCAGAAAAAAAATATAACACTTGTTGGCTCTCAGATTTGTTAACCGAAAACCAATTAGAATCAGAGAACCACTCAAAGCAGCTTTTCCCGGGCAACTCCAGTCAGAAAATGATTGTGTTTACAGAGACTGTTTTAATGCTCTGTGGTCAAATTGATCCCTTAATTTGTTACTTCAGCATAGAAAATTACAGAGAAAACTTACCTATAATCAAAGAAATGAGAAAACATTTTAATACAGAGATTATGTGGTGTTCCAGGATGATTTCGTGAGAACTATTAGGGGATGCAAAATATAATAGGTATTACATTGGTATTGGCAGATAATAGCTACAAAAGCTGAATATTTGTATCAGCACATATGCACATATTAATTTTTTTTGCTGATATTTGTAGCCAATATTTTGGAAGTACATATTGGCTCTATATATCCTACACAGTGGCTGTAATATTGGCCGAATGTACAAACGCACGTTGATGGTTTACCTCATCATAATGCAATATCCACTTTATAAATCAAAAGTAAAATTTATTAATGAAGAAAATGTTTTTTTCTTGCTTCACATCTGTTTCTAACATAAATAGTCCAGTTTGATTTTAGTTTGATGTAGGAATTGTGCCCTTGAGACAGAAAGTATTGTTATCTTGTCTGTATCTATGATAATGAGCTCAGAAATATTGGCATATTAGATATCAGTGAAAATACTATATCGTGCACTTCTTGTAATTATATAGTATTTTGTGGATGTGAAAAGCTGATGTTGGAGGACAACAGGTCATTCTCCAGTTATATTATTAACTCTAACTGAATTCTGTAAAGTTCAGGGCAGGGATTAGTGGCTACTTATGAGACACAGAATGAAGAAATTTTCATGATGAACATAACAAGAGCAGACGGGTCTGTGATTAAATAATGAATTATCTAATGGATGAATGTGTGTTTTTCAGAAAAATCACAGAGATGTGTGAAAAAACAATTGAAAATATTTTGCTGACAATGGACTTTGATTTCTGAGCAATTTAAGCAGCAGAGTTGTATACAGAGCTAAGATTAATTTCTGCAGTAGAAACAGAAGTGACGCAATCAGTGATGTTTGCAAAAAATGTGTCCCATTTCTGTTCTCAACAGTGGTGCCCCCTTTAACACTTAAGTGCACTTTGAGCAAATTGCATTTCCAGGAGGACTTTAGGTCACAAGTGGGATTATAGGGACAGGGCTATTCGTAAAGATTTTGAGTTTTCTTCATACATCCCTCTGTAGTTATCTTCATTCTTTCACTTAGGTCAATTAAAAAATCTAAGTAATTAAACATGGATAGAAATGAATCAGAAAGTGAGTCATTTTCAATTGTTTCAAACTGAAGGGGGAAGCAACCACAGATGAATATTAACAGTAACTAAGGAGGGCTGAGCTTGATAGAAGCTGACATTCTGTAAAGGACAGAGCTTGGAAAAGGGTCATTTCTTACTATTTTTGTGTTTGTTTGAGGTTTTTTTTTATAGTCTTCTTTTTCAGTAAATCAAATTAATTCAAGTTCAATATATTTTGAAACTCAATGCCACCCCTACCAAGGTCAGGGTGTGGACTGTCCTCAACCCAAAACCTTGGACTGCCTCTGTTTGCTAAACTAATGTACTTACTTGCCCCAAAAGTTTGAGCAGCAGCAAAACAGGGTGGGCTCTGTCAGCGGAATAGAAAACCCTGTTAATTAACTGAGAGAACAAAGGCTGGAGGACAGGGACTCACTTTCTACCCATTTAATAGTCTGCTAACTTTATTTCTGTCCTTTATTTCTGTCTGAGCAACAGTTATTGAAGCTGCCTTTGCTTAGAGACACATGGAGGTTTTGTTTGTAACCTATAAAATATCTCAAACTGAGAAAGAAAAACCTAAGAAGCATTCATGAAAGGACAGTCAGTAGCAATGATCTCCTGGTCTGACCATTAATGAATTGCTCTGTCTATTGAAACACTACCATTAAAAGATTGCACAGTCAAGCTCTATTTCCCATCAATGATCTGTCCCCTCTTCCTTCTTTGATTTATTCAAACCAATGCCAATCCTTTCAGATCTAAAAAAAAAAAAGACAATCCAACACAACACAATCAAATTCATAGTACTTTCAGAAAAATGTAGGCTATGTGTTGACTTACAACATTCACACTATTTTATGCACCTTGAGAGAACCCTGCTTTAGTTGTGTGAATCAGCAAAAAAATTAAGTCAACACATGCACAAAAGATGTCTAAGTTTCATTAATATGTCTGAGCAATAGCCTATGTCTTAGTTTTGGATCTTGAATGCAACCTGTTCCAAGGAAGGGGATGTGGCCTCAGCTTTACAGAGCTGTGCTCTAATGTTTAGTGTGGCTGAGCACATACTGTACGTCTAGACATGTTCCTTCTGTGTGCCCTTGAGCACACATTTTATTAAAGGCAGAACAAGCAGCAGAGGGAGGGAAAGGATTTTTCTCATGTTGGGGAAGGGGGGTTGTATGTAGTCCGTGGACACATATCTAAAACAAGTGAATAAGTGTATGTTGCATAATATCAGACCTTCAGGTAAATTAAACCTTATGGAGTCCTGGTTTGACATAAAAGACACCTCAAATATAGTGAAAGAAAAAAGTGACCAGTGGAGGTAAGCATGTCTGGGTAATTTAGTCACATATGGGCAGCACTATCAAGCTCACTGTGAGCTAAGAGCTCAACTACCACAACACAGCTGTATTTCAATTTCAACACATTGCGAAATGGAACTGAAGGAGTTTCACAGCTCTACAGAAATTGCTTACTGGGGACTTTGAGAGGAGTAAAAAGGACCTTCACCCAGATGAACCTTTTATTGCTTTGGGAAACTGCCCAAAACAGACTGTCTTGCACATGGGTGCCATTTTTCTTCCAGAGTTAAAGGTCATATCATTCAGAGTATGCTTTAAAGTGTTTTTATCCAAAAATATGTGTCCATGGCCTGTCTTCTCCCCTTCCCCTTAAACAGCCTGTCCATGCCAACTCTCCAGATGGGAGACACTCCCTTAGCTAGGTGCTTGTTTGGCCCACATGTGGCAGTAACAGGAGAATGTCTGGGCATGTCTGTAAAGCCACAATTAACATCAGAGCACAGCCCTTGAAAGCCAAAGCCACACCCACTTCTAGAGAGGAGTGTTGTCAGACACAGCTCATGAAGATTTACACTAAAACAGCCTGTTCTCAGCAGGGTTGAAACGAAGAGGTGTATAGGCATGCCCAAATTTATTTTCCAAGAGGAATTTAAGGCAACTTTCAAAACTCTGTTCTAGGGAAGATGTAAAATGTGAGAACTTTAAACCATCTTAACCTTTGGGAGACCCCCCAAAACAGGGTACATTGTGTACTGCCATCTATACTCCTCAAAAAATGTTTGGAGATATTTCTTCAATCGATTATTTCTCTCCACAATCCTTCAAAGGATTGTGTACTTCAAGGAATAAGCAACACAGCTAAAAGTGTTTTAAAAAAAGTTCTGAGACTGCTGATGTCAAATACCACGAGGTGAGTGTTACAGAAAGGCAACAACCTAAGAGCACTGGTCTCTCACTCTTGCTTCACTGACAACCTGCAGGCTTTCTTCAAGGAGAAGAGGGGATTTTGGTACGTTTTTTGTGGGGGCTGTACCTACAGGTTTATTTGTGTTGCTCATTCCGTGAATGTAGGATCCTTACAAGTTGTACCTTGTTATGAAGGTGATCAATCAGGCTTTCCACCGATAATAAATGCAATACCATTTGGTATAATAAAAGGAGAGAAATAATCAACCAAAATAAAACTTCCAAACTTCTTTTTTAAGTATATGTTCAAGGCTGAAGGTAAAGTGATACAAATACACATTTTAGTAGTTGAAATATACTGTGTGCTATAATGAAGATGATAGAGGCCCCGTTTACACGACAACGTTGTTACCAGAAACGGAAAGGTTTTTCCTTTGCGTTTTCAAAAAGCTCTCATTCACACAGAGATGATGTGAAAACAATGCGTATTCACATGGATCCATGAGAAAGTAGTGCATGCCAGGCCAGTAGTTGGCGGTGTAGGTTTGAAATGAATCTGCGGTGTTACAGCACGAGTACACTTTCCAACGTAGACAAACTTTTCATTAACAACAATGGTGACTGGACGCAGGAAGACGCAGGAGTTTTTCTTGTCTGGACAACAAATCTGTCTGGATATTTTTGTCTGGATAACAAACCGAGCACAGTAAGCAGCACACATGTTGCTCGGTAGTCGGTTACAGCTGTTGTTGTTCCTAGGTGCATGCGCAACCTTTATCTGAAAGAGTACTGTAAATGCACCACGCGTTATCATGTTCCCTGAAAATGCTGGTTCCTGTTTACATGGAGATGGATACTAAAACGTTTTCAGAACTTTTTACTCTGGACCCTGGTTTCAAAAGTTTGTGGATACAGGCACTCCAGGCACCGTTCTTGCAGAAACTGAAGGCGCAAACGCAATAAGACCTCTCAGTTTTCAGCTGTTTTCATTGTCATGTAAATGGGCCCAGAGTGTCTACAATTTATACAGAATCTGCTACTAGTAGGAAGTTGATTCTGCGACATGGCAGAAGAGGAAAATGCCTGGCTTTCATGTAACCTCTCATACCTGTATAATAGTGCTGATAACCCAAAAATTGTGTCCTGCCATTACTGCCTTGAATAAAAAGAGGAAATGATTTTGAAAGAGGAAGCGAATTGCAGAAAGCAGAACACAGTGGGCTGAGCCAAGTGTACCAAATAATGCAGATCCATTGAGCTCCCATAATGCACCCAGGCCATTATCAGACACCAAAAGTTGGCTTTTCAGTGTGAGAGGAGCAGACTGGGACTTCATTGTTCACCTCACTGCACTGCATTTCACTGGCCCGTTCTCTCAGATACAATCCCGAGGACACAAAAACAAAAAGCAGTTTCATTTGTTGTCAGGCTCATTACATTTTCAACTTCATTAAGGGAACAGAGACAGAAGCCAAGGGCAACAAAGAGTCACTGGAGTGATTCGACGAATGCTGTTTTTCTTAAGTCAAGCAGCTAATTAATGTCCTGGATCTCCTGCCCATACTGAAAGCATTTTAAGGTCCAACATAGACTACAAATTTAATTTTAATTCCTTGTGATATTAAGAAAGACGATCAGCAGCCAAGAACAGAAAATAAACGATCTGTGTTCTTTGTGGAGCCAAGTGGGATTCAGAAAAACACACTCCAAACTGGTGTGTCACAGCGCATCCAGCACTATAGACATTAAGTGGAACTTTTTTTTATTTCTCTGAAGATTAAAGATTAATATATTCATGCATCCATTAGAAATTATCTGATGCAAACACCTGCAGAGAAAAGAAACACAGTATTGGTTCCAAATTTGCATAAATTTCTTTAAGGCTTGACAGCAGCGAGGGGCAAAATCAAGATGCACTACAAGTGGGCGGAGGGATAAAAAAAACAACAGATCCTGATTGTGGCTCTGCGAGGACGACTGCGATGAAGTGGAGGCACTTAGAAAAGAAAAAAGACAAACTGCTTTTAAAGAGGAATGGTGTGGTCGAAGAGAGAGGCCTTTCTCTGTCTTCGTCTTATCCCTGGACCAAATTGATTGTTTGTACTTTTGTGGGTGAAAACATACCACAGGGATGCAGCTTTCATCAAGTAAACCTCAGAGAGTCGTCCCCTGTGCATTAGTCTGCTGCTGTCGGTGCGTTTGCTTATCCTCCCGACTCCTGAGCTTTTAGTCATATGGCCCTGATACTTTGAGCTTCAGAGGTTTTCCAGCAATCAATTCAGTCCATTATGGGGGGAAATTAATGAAATGGGCTGACTATAAAGGGGCTTTACTTCAAATACAGCTCCATTGTGAGGAGGTTTTGTGTGCATGTTATGTCTCTCTGCTGCAAACAACAATGCACAATAAACTGTGCTGTTTGCCATTACTGGGATAAAAGACTGCAATTGGTTGGCGTTTTTTTCTTTGAAGAGAAGTGTGGCATTAGAAAAAAGTCAATGAAATATGTTTAATGGAGCGGGTATAGAAATGCACTCAGTCCATAATTTTTCCTTCTTGTTTGGGTGAGTACATCACAGAAAAATGCACTGTCTCACCAAAAGTAAAAAAGGTGGAAACAAGGAACATGGCGTTCAAGGACGAATTTGATGGCAATTTGAGGAGTCATTTGAGTGTTTTGACACATCTGACAAAGTTTTAGTCACATTCTGTGCAATTTAGAATTAATTTGATGCTTTGGAAGCTGCGCGGAAAGGCAAAAATACAGCATTTGCATTTTACTCTTACAAGGCTTTTTCATTCTTTTCCACTCTGGTTAGCTTAGAGATTTAACCCTTCAGTTCAATTTTTTTTAAAGTTACACGTAGTACAAGGCATCCCAGCTATAAACAAAGAGAAGATCTATGAAGTTACTACATACTCCAAGTTTTACCTTACCATTCATTTGAGCACAGGTTGCCAATGCAACCTCTCACCATCTAAAAAATAAAACCATGTAATACTGTATCTTTGTACAAACCCCAATACCAATGAAGTTCGGACATTGCATAAAATGTCAATAAAAGCAGAATGCAATTACATGCAAACCCTTTTAACCTATTCAACTGAAAACTCTTTTCAAACTTTTAAACTTAATTGATATTTGCAAATATTCACTTATTTTGAATCTGATGCCTGCAACACCTTCCAAAAAAGCTGGGATAGGGCAAGAAAAGACTGTAAAGGTGCAAGGGATTTAGGGATTTCATCAACTTGAGTCCACAGTATCATTAAAAGATTCAGAGAATCTGGGTAATCTATGCAAATAAACGGCAAAGTTGACAAAACAACATTGGATGCCTGTGACCTTGGATCACTCAGCAGCGCTGCATTAAAAACTGACATCATTCTGTAAAGGGTATTACCATGCGTTCTCCTGAACACTTTGAGAACAATGTCAGTTAACACATTTTGTCTCACTACGTCAACAACTCAAGTTAAACTCAACTATATAAACACACTGACGCAAAGTGGAGAAGTGTGCTGTGGTCTGAGGCCACATCTCAAATTGTTTTTTTGGACATCGTGGACTTGGTATCCTCCGGGCTAAGGAGGAAAAGGCCAATCCAGACTGTTATCAGCACAAAGTTCAAAAGCCAGCATCTGTGATGGTATGGGGGTGCGTTCGTGCCCATGGCATAGGTAACCTGCACATTTGTGAATGCCCCATTAATGCTAAATGATACATACAGAATTTTGAATAACATGTGCTACCATCCAAGCAAAGTCTTTTTCAGGGATATTTCTGCTTATTTTAGTAAGACAATGCCAAAACACATTATAACAGCATGGCTTTGTAGTAAAAGAGAGCAGGAACTAGACTGGCCTGCCTGCAGTCCAGACCTGTTTCCTATTGAAAATGTGTGGCGCATTATAAATTATAAAATATGACAACAAAGACCCCGTGCTGTTGAGTAGCCTAAGTCATACATCCAGCAGGAATGGGAAAGATTTCCACCCACAACGCTTCAACAAGTAGTGTCCTCAATTTCCTTCTTTCCTTCTTATTGAGTCTTGTTATAAGAAAAAGTGATGTAATCGAATGGTAAATATGCCCCTGTCCCAGCATTTTTTATGTGTTGCAGGCATCATATTTCATCATAATATATGCAAAAAAAGGTTTATCAGTTTAACCATTAAATATCTTGTAATTGTAGTGTATTATAAGTTGAAAAAATATTTGCAAATCATTGTGTTTTGTTTTTAGCTACATTTTACACACTATCCCCACTTCAACAGATTTGGGGTTTGTAATTTAGATAATTCATTTGAACACAAGGTCCGAAATTCCCACCCTTGGCCCATAAAATGTGATTATGTCTCATTTCATCCCCCTGCCAATGCAAAACATACTTTGACTATGAAACCATATTTTGTTTTCCAGTGACTCTGTATACCACTGATCATCAACTGGCAGCCCTGGGGCCACATCAGGCCCCCCAGAGCTTCCCATCTGGCCCCTGAGTATTATAAAATTCAGAACAAGTGAGGGGGGTAAATTCCTTGTGGTTTCAAATATATCATTTAATCCTTAAATCCCTGTAACTAAACACAACCCTAAAAACAAGTATGATTCAAAGAGTTTCGTCAGGAATGACCTCTTATTTGATCTTTTTTACAGAACTTCACCTGTCAGTCATTATAGGCCAATATTCTACCATGAGAATGAGTAGAGTGGAGTCAAGCCTAGTGATGAAAAATATGGCAGACTCACAGAGAATAAGCTCGAAATGTCTCAAAAACTGCCATGTTGCTGGCAGAAGTATAGGGGATAGTCTCATTTACAAACTAGAAATATATAACACATATAAACTAATATGAACAACCTGTTTCTTTCTTTTTTTAATATTTGGCTCTCATATTGAATGTCTGGAACAAAACAGGCCCTTGCACAAATGTATACCATGCATGACCATCAGGAGTTACTTTTGAGCCACATGCCCTAAACAGACAAACCTAAGCGAGGCACTGTTTTTGTGTTCTTTTTCTACATTCAGTGCATCAAATATTTCAAGAACGTAAGTCCTGTCAAAAAAAAAAAGTTTAAAAAAGATCTATGTCTAGAACGCTGACTCTTTAGACACCATTTTGAGTTCATAATGCACTTGCATTTTTACTCCAGAAATAAACACATACACACTAACACACAAAACAGAATATATTCCCAGAAATTTATTTTTGTGACGGGAGACAGGTCTTTACTGCAGGCAGGCCCATCTAGTTCCTGCTCTCTTTCACTTCAAATCTGCAATGTTGTAACATGTGAATAATGTATCTTAACACTGTCTTGCTAAAAAAGCAGGGACATCCCTGAAAAAGACGTTGGATGGCAGCATATCTTGCTTAAAAACCTGTATGTATCTTTTATCATTAATGGTGCCTTCACAGATGTGTAAGTTACCCATGCCATGGGCTCCAACACACCCCCATGTCATCACTGATGCTGACTTTTGAACTTGGTCCTTTTCCACCTTAGCACGGAGGACACACCGTTTATGGTTTGTAATGTGGACTCATCAGACCGCAGCACATTTTTCTACTTTGTGTCAGGTAACCTCAGATGACCTCGGGCTCAGAGAAGCTTGCTTGTTGGGTGCTGTTCATATATGGCTTTGGCTTTAAATGGTGGAGTTTTAACTTGCACTTGTAGATGTAGCGACAAACTGTGTTAAGTGAGATTGGTTTGCCAAAGTATTTCTGAGCCCACGTGGAAATACCCTTTACAGGAAGTTTTTAATTGCAGTGCTGCTAGAGGGATCAAAGGTTATGGCATTCAATGTTGGCTTTTGGCCTTGCTGCTAACATGCAGAGATTTCTGTGGATTCTCTGAATCTTTTGTTGATATCATGGACTTTAGATGATGAAATGCCTAAATTCATTGCAATCATACTATGGGAAATGTTGTTCTTAAACTGTTGGACTATTTGCTCACGCAGTTGTTCAAATAGTGGTGAGCCAACATCCATCCTTGATTGTAAACAACTGAGCCTTTCGGAGATGCTCCTTTTATACCCAGTCATGACATTTACTAATACACTTTCCCGTTAACCTGTTAATCCGTGAAAGTGTTAAAGAAACAATTACAGCCAAGTCTTGTCTATAGAAAATATTGCTGTTTAATTTTTCCTAGCACATTTTGTCATGTTTTCCTTTAAAATGTATACATTTTTTAAAGGACCTCTTTCACAATACATGTAATTTTGCCCACAGCCCAATTTTTTGTTTATTGTGTGGTATTTGTAGTACACCCAGAGACTCCCAAGAATATACCTTTAGAAAATCCAAAAGTCATCCAGGGCCTGTACTATGACCTATTTTATGATCATTGCCATAGGTGTGAGCCAGGGTGCACACTTTACCCCAAAACTTACTCAAACACAAATAATAAATCATCAAATTGGGTCAAATCACCTTCACTGAAGTCTGGTGCATCTTTTGAAATCAAATGTAAAGCTAAGTATTACAATTGAAAGAAGTTATTGAATTTTAACTGGAAAAAAAATAGTTTTTTTATGATTTTTTCAACAAATTCAATTCTTTGGAGATGTGTCTGACCAACTTACAGTTGCTGTACACCTAAAATACTTACAAATTATTTGGCCACATATATATTCTCAAAGTGGGAAAAAAATCATCAAATTCTGAGACCGGTAAAGTTGTTCAATTAACAGGTTGGGTTACTGTGGTAGAATCAGGATACTGTTCCATATCTTGTATATCAGGGAACCTTTAAAGATTTGTTCAGAATTCATCCTTTAAGTATGATTTCTTTTAGAATTTGAATGCTAGATTCAAAACAAACATTTCACATGAAATGTTATTCATTTTAATATTGAACAGCCACAAAGGGCCTGTATATTATACCTTTGTGATGAGATAATTATGAGCCATTGATACAAGTAAAAACCGATGCAGTTTTGGATTGTTGTAATCAGATTGTATATATCTACAATGACAGCAATACATAAACATTACTTCTGTCAATTTCTGTTTCTAGTACTTATATATACATGTAATCTGTTTTATGGCCTTCGTGTCTTTTTGCATAGCAACGGCTTGGACAATTTTAATTTGTAGACTGGAACTATAGTGAGGGAAAGGGGATCTGAGAAATCCATAAGATGTATGATTGGCTGGTTATTTCATAGAATGGAGTCTTTGAATTTGCTTGTGTATGGTTGGAGGGGTTTCTGATTTTGAAAATGTTTATAATATCCCAAATAATACATTACAGATGCAACATGTGCACACATGCCAGAGGTTCTCTTTCCAGCAGGACAGAGACAATAATATGCCTTCACAGGATCATCTGATGCATTCTAGTCAAATTGAATCCAAACATTGTATTTTATATATATATACCATCATTTTTTTTTTCAAAATATCTGCAATTGTATGAAAATATCTTGACAGTGTAGCTTGGGAAAGATTAGTAAGCATGGTCATTTGATTCCATGAAAGGTTTGAAAAATAAAAAACAAATATGTCACGTAGAGCTCGTAGTGAATGGCAGAAGCTTGAAGCATCTGATATCTCGTTCCCTCATGTGGATCTGGAATACCTTGAGACCATAACATGCGGTACATACCAAATCAAACAGTCCCCTGGCTACATTGCTGAGCATCAAAAAAATGATGGTGACTATGAGATTTGGGTTTACCAGCATGATGCTGATCTCATTAGGGGACAGATTCATTCTCGTCACAGATCTCAAATAAAATACAATGTTTGGAAAAAAGACACGAAGGCCATAAAACAGATTACATGTATATATAAGTACTAGAAACAGAAATTGACAGAAGTAATGTTTATGTATCGCTGTCATTGTAGATATATACAATCTGATTACAACAATCCAAAACTGCATCGGTTTTACTTGTATCAATGGCTCATTATTATCTCATCACAAAGGCATAATATACAGGCCCTTTGTGGCTGTTCAATATTAAAATGAATAACATTTCATGTGAAATGTTTGTTTTGAATCTAGCATTCAAATTCTAAAAGAAATCATACTTAAAGGATGAATTCTGAACAAATCTTTAAAGGTTCCCTGATATACAAGATATGGAACAGTATCCTGATTCTACCACAGTAACCCAACCTGTTAATTGAACAACTTTACCGGTCTCAGAATTTGATGATTTTTTTCCCACTTTGAGAATATATATGTGGCCAAATAATTTGTAAGTATTTTAGGTGTACAGCAACTGTAAGTTGGTCAGACACATCTCCAAAGAATTGAATTTGTTGAAAAAAATCATAAAAAAAAACAATAACTTCTTTCAATTGTAATACTTAGCTTTACATTTGATTTCAAAAGATGCACCAGACTTCAGTGAAGGTGATTTGACCCAATTTGATGATTTATTATTTGTGTTTGAGTAAGTTTTGGGGTAAAGTGTGCACCCTGGCTCACACCTATGGCAATGATCATAAAATAGGTCATAGTACAGGCCCTGGATGACTTTTGGATTTTCTAAAGGTATATTCTTGGGAGTCTCTGGGTGTACTACAAATACCACACAATATACAAAAAATTGGGCTGTGGGCAAAATTACATGTATTGTGAAAGAGGTCCTTTGCAATTGACTGGCAGGCTGTATTGATGAAGTCTGGGGGCTGCATGTGGCCCCTGGCCACCAGTTGCCAACCCCTGATCTATATACTACAGAGATTTGAAAATGAAACAAAGGAATGGAAAATGCCCAATTTTAGGGCTTTTGGTAGCTTTAGTTTGCATTTTGAAGAGCGGCACTTATACATTTCTTCTACTCTCTCCGTTCCCTTCGCAGCTTTGGCTCTTAATGGCTCGGCTTCTGCCCACAGGGAGTCTGAGCAGCAGCCAAAGGCGGCAGTGGGTCCAAATTGAGATTTTGGAAGAGAGAGAAACTCTCCACCTAAAATGACCCTTTTCACTGCCAAAAGTGATGTGAGACTCACATCATGGGCTAAATGTGTCTCGTGTATTCCCGTTTTGTCATCTCACTCATCTCTTATTTGCATTTTTTGTAATGTGCAGAGGCAGAGATGGGGCATCTCCAGAAGGTTCAGTCAAATTCCAGACTTTTGGTTTCTATTCTCCTCTGGGCTACTTTTTGAACCATTTAGGAGGTTTTCTCATGACAGGAAGTTGCAGATATAGTCCAGTGATGTAACCCCTTCTCCTCTAAAGGTATTGAGATCGAGACTGAGCCTGGCAGACAGAAACTGAGCTCCTCACTCAGACTGATATTTGATGACCAACAAAAATTAATGTCAAATCAGGTTACTACAATAAAGCTGAGACTCTTGTCACAAAGTCCTATTTCCCTGTGGTAAAAGCATTGGTAAAGCTTCCTTTGTTACAGTTTAGTGATGACCTTCAATGTCAAGGCAGTAATTCTGCAAGACTTTATGGACACATTCTTTATGATCTAAAATTTCAGTGGATCAGTGGAAGAGTGTGCCTCAACCAAAAGTCACATGTTTGCTGATTTTCTGCACTCTGTTAAGGTGGTTCCTTTAACAACATGCTCTCTCCACCTTAACTATGTACTGTCAGGGGGGACTGATTAAAACCATCATCTGTCTCTGAATCCACCACAACATGTCATTGCGCAGTCTACACTAGAGTGGTGATTCAGCCTCTTGGATGGACAACATGGGTAACTATAAAGCTCCGTGCATTTCAAACATACAGGTACGCTTAAGAGATAAAAAAAAAATTTGATTGCGATTAATGTCTAACTTAAGATAGTCAATTCAAAATTAATTTAATTTAATCTCACAATTAAAATATTTGTAGTTTTGTTTTATGGTTGTGTACGTATTGATAGAGTACAGCAATTTTTGTCAGATTACTGATATGTAAATCAGATGAATGCAAATAAATATATTCAATTTTTTCAATTTTCAGATTTATTGTCATTTAAGTTGTTGCCCCAATAAAACATAAATCTGATCTGAAACAGTGACTTAGAGTTAGAAGGCAGCTTCAGTGTCCATATTCTGTCAAATACACTACTTGATACTGCTGCTCATTCAAAAGCGTGCAACAGTTCCTGTCCAAAATGACTGAGTGATCCTCTGCTGACGTGACAGAATGTACACAGTTAATCTTTAGTTGATTTCTTTATATTTAAAAGGATAATGGTATTATTTTGAAATATGTCTTTGTTATGGTTGTACTGGCTTTAGCAAATGCAAAATGACTTTGTTTAAATGACCCTGCATTTATACTGAAGGGCAAAATAAGAAAGTTCTATAGTTAGAAACATTAGCTTAAATGGGTCAAACAGTAGATTGCAACACTGAAAAAAAGCAGAAAAGGATAAACTGACTGATTTAATGTGATGCAAATTACTTTCAGCTGGTCCACTGAACTTTTTATGAAATTTTCATCCTAAGTCAGAGAAAAATTGCCCTCTACATCAGCATGGGTGAGTTCTCTCTGCCTCATGTTTGTAAACAAATCCTCTTCTTAACAGGGGGGTAGGGGGACTGGTCAGTCAGTGGGACAAGAGACTTCAATCTCCGCAAATATATTTAAAGGAGTAAAAGCATCCTTAATTTACATCAGTGTAGGAGCAACAGGTGTTTAAAGATGCTGCTTCATGTAAATTGATCCTCATCTGGGCTAGGGGAGAGGAGCTCTCCCAGTTCGGCCACTTAACGGTACATAACACTCTACAAAGTTTGTGCATAGCTGGAGTTACACAGAGAGTAAATACACAAACTTTGGTCTGTGGAGAGAGTTATCTGGTAGAGCTTTGAAGCTGACACTGTCATTTAAAAGGTCTCTTTGTTCATGTATTTCTGTGTGCCATCCTTGACGTTACTACTAGGTCCCTCACTGACTTCCTGATGTTTGAATGGTCCCATGGGTCAAAAGTTCAACATGTGCATCTCAGGGCATCAACAGAATAAGTGGAATTTAAAGTACTTTGAAGTTAATGTGTTTTATTCTTATAATTTTAAAATCACTAGTACAAATACATTGCACACTATACTTCTAACTTATAGTGATAACCAGATAACCAGACCACACAACTTCTGCTACAGTCAGCAATTGTGTTGGTCCAAACTGCTACTACCTGAACTGGCAAATTTCCTGCAGGAAACACGGGAGTTGATGAGTCCTTGAGCAGAACACTAAACCCTGAGTTGAATGAAAATAAGTATGATAGTTATAAATGTATATATTCTTAATTGACAGACTCAAAATCAATAAAAAAGTAATAAATTGATTGTGTATGAACAGTGTTAGCAGTAATGGACATTTTACATAGCAGCCCTTGACATAAGAGTGTGAATGTGGTGTGAATGACAAATCATTGTGACTTGTGTTGTACACAGTGCATTGAGTAGTCAGCATGAGTAAAGCACTGGGCTGAAGTCTATTTATGTTTATTAGCTGAAAAAGAAAAAAACACAATAGCAGCATGTCCTTATTCGGTAAGAAACTCAGTTATGAATATCTAATTGTTTCTTTCATTGCTAAAATTAGTAAGAAGTTAAAATTATTTATTTGCTGAAATTAATAAGATTTTAACAAGGATGACCCTGTTCAACCACTGTTATGCTTAAAGGGTTCAAACCTTGAAAAGTCATTTAATAATAACAGAAAAAAAAATTTAAACTGCCAAAATATTTTGTGCCTCTGAGCTGGTGACAGCCAAGGTCAAAGGCATTATGTTTTCTCAGAAAGTCTAGTCAGGATGTTCTTTAAACTTTCACCAAGAAGCCATTTGGACTCAAGGTTGGACTGAATCCATTTTGGAGGTCATAGGTCAGAGGAGGTCATGGAGTCTTGTCGTCATTATTTGCTTGTGAACATGATATCTCAAGAAGGCTTTGAAGAATTTACATCAAACCTTAAACAAATGTCCACTCTTGCACTGAAATTACATTTTTAAAAACACTCTCAAGAATTTCTTGCAAAGTTTGCATAGATGTACACATGGCAGTTGTGAGTGAGCCGTTCATTTGCAAGCCTTTCTTAAATTTGTAGGCAATTTGCATTTAAGAATGGCTCGCAAACAAATGGCTCACTCACAACTGTAAATCGCTTTTTATTGTTCTCTTAAAAGAACCATTCAAAACATTTGACTTGTTCGCGAAGTTCACTAAACCACTGCAGACGTAGGTCAACAAAGCAAAGCCTCTGTTTAAGAGTAGAAGAAGATAATACAGTGATAGTAGAAGATAATGTAACATAACATGGTAATAAAACGAGTCAGTTGCTGAAGAGTTATATGATGACTGTGGCAGATGCAGGCTAATACATCCCATGACTTCCAGCCATTTGAGCTAAGCTAGTTAGCGGTGGGTGACCTTTGTCGGTCTCTTACTTGTTACTGCACACAGAGTCAAAAGAATGGTGTCTATCTGCTTGTCATGGACTTGGGAGTGAGGAAAGACATGAAAACAGACAAATGTTGGACTATCGCTTTAAAAGATACATATCACATTTCTCAGTGAACTAAAAGTTTAACAAAATACGTCATTTTCTTCTGCTCCTCAAGCCCTTTCAAACTACATGAAAGGAAAAGAAAATTGAATTTGCAGGACATGAGAACTTAAAAGATATTTTTTCAAACTCTGGACAATACTCACTCTGAATAATAAAATGATTAGACTTTGGAGGCCATAGTTCAAAGATCTAGTTCAGGGATTCTCAAGTACATCCTTTGCTTGTGAATTAGATCTTTCAAATACAATATCTAAAGAAATCTATGCAGAATTTTTTTCAAACTTGGCACAAATGTCAGCCTCCTCCTCCATCCTCAGCCTCGGGTATGAAAAGATCAGATTTTAAAGGTCATGAGTTGAAGGTAGTTAAAGGGGCCTCATAGTCATCCTGTTGACATGACAATTATATCTAAGGCCTGGACCACACATAAAGTCTCTTAAGTCTTATCAATTCTAAAACAGTAACACATGAAGAAAAATAGTGTAAGACTTGTTCTTGTAGTGTGTAGTGCGCTATGAAGACATAGACACAGCACACCACCACCAACCGACCCACTCATCGACACAAAATTTTTTTGTTGTTCAAATGTGATTTTTAGCAAGAACAAACATGGTGGGCAATTTCAGCTTGTTATACTGTATTTAAAATACAAGTTACGCCGTATAGATGCTTGTGTTTTGACCTCCATTGCTGATGCTTTCTAGCTTTAAGGCCTCACCTTTACTCTCACTGCCATGGCTAAATGCATTCATACTTTATGCTTCAGTCAGCTTGGTCCCCGATTGGCTTTGTTCTGGACCATGTGACAAAACACACAAAACGTGCTCAGTTGTCATTAGTGCACTTCACACACATGAGGATTTCAGAACAAAAATATTGAACATGCTTCATATTTATGAGTTTTTAAGTTGGGGTGGCCCAGATCATCTTCTGAGAGGACCACCAGATAATCATCTGCCTTTTATCAGAGGAGGAGATACGAGCCAAAACTCAGGCCAATAATCATGAAGTGTGTGCCCTGCTTGAAGAATGCTTTGAATGATTTTCATCAAACTCAGTGAAATTGTAGTCTGACTAAAGAATGAAATATCTAGATTTTAGAGGTCATAGGACTAAGGTTGCGGCTGAGTGATTTCTGTCCAACATGGCATTGATTTCTTACTTAAGGATATAATTACCGGGTTTTGGAGGTCATAGGTAAAATTAAAGCCAAGGAGCCTCATGTTTATGCCTTGTTGTTAACCTGATATTGAAAAAGAGATATTTTTCCGTATTTTCTTTAAATTTTGTCCAAATGCCAGACTCAAAGCAGTTTTACTAAAACTTTAGAGGTCAAAGTTCTAGGTCATGGAGCCTCTTTAAATTTCCTTCATTGTGAACGCAATATCTAAAAATGCTCTTAAGGTCTTCTGTAAAATGCTGCATTAATGTCTTCTTGGACTGAAACATTATCTCTTTTATCTCTAGAGCGCTGTGAGAGATTTCTGTAAAATGACACACAACTGTCCTTTCTGACTTAAGGACGAACTTAATGAATGTCTGACCACAAAGATCAAGGTCAGTGAGCCTCATGTCCATCCATTGCTCAAATGATTTTTACCACTTCTCTATACCCATCTCTGTACGTTCACTGGATAAGTTGGCCTTACGGATTTTATTCCTATATATAGAGAGATATATTGCTGTACCTGGAATAGAAACTGGACAGTATCTCAGCAGCTTCTACTTCATACAAGATGGTGAGCTTAATGCTCAAAGCACTACAGTTTTTATTTGTTTTTATGTCTGGTCAGAAAAGTCACAAGCTGTTACTTCAAAAATATTCATTTCAACAACCCACTGATGAGTGTTCATCTTGTCCTGTTTGATTTTTTAATTGGCCCTTCTTAATGCTGCAGTTGCTTATCTTGCTTTTCTCCCCTCAAAAGACATCCTTCGAAGACAGAAAGATGTTTGGGTAAAAAAGAAACAGAAAACCTAACCAAACACAACATCATGTAAGTTGAAATTTCAATTACCACAGCATGGAAAATTGAGCCCCTGAAACAGGGAGGAATAGCAAGATTATGGATTAAAGGACGGCTAAAAAGCATGAGTGCAAAATCAAAGATGATGATGAAGAGCACTATTTAACTATCAGAGAGTGGCGAGGAGAAAAGCACAGCTGGAAATAAAGATTACAGGCTGCTGGCTTCAGCTTTGAAAGATCTTCACAGAAAAACATCCACTATGGTCAGGGTGTCAAAGTAGAAAGAACTATATTGGGCAGCATGATTAAACAAACATGGAAGAAGAAATTTATACTCTATTTTTTTGGTTTGGTTCGTTTTATTAAAAACAAAATTCAAAACAAACATACAAACAAAATGCAGAAAAGAGCTATTACAAGTTGTTTGATTTTTGGTGGGGACAAAAAGCAAAAGGAAAACCAATTTCAAAATAAAGGTCAATGTTTGTTCTTTGATCATTTCTGCTTATAAATTATGAGTAGAATTCAGTAAATGACTAAAGTCAGTCACATGGACCAGGCAACCAAAGTAAAATTTACAGAAGCACATTAGATTACACACAAGCTGTCTGAAATATTGTTTATTTATTTGAACTTAAAAAAAGTATTAAAAACAAACAAAGTATAGCGCTTTTGCCTCCCCAGCCTCTCATTATAGGCTCAAAACCAAAGAAAAAGGAAACTAAATGAAAATAAAGGTCAGGTAGGAGGGTTGTAATTTCTTGCTCAAATTTTTTGTAAAAGAATATTATAATATTATTTGATAAAGTCTTCTGTGTAAGGGTATCAAAGTATAATTTAGCACTGCACAGGGGTGTACATCGCAAGTTTCATTATGATAGGATACAGTATACATTTTTCAATATTAAAAACCCTGCAACAATACAGTATGATGTTTTGAAATTAGAAATGGTTAGAACAGGAATACAACCAATGTCTGCATGTGTGCTGTAATCAAATTAATAGTATGTATATATATATATATATATATATATATATATATATATATATACACACATATATGTATATATGTATATATATATATATGTGTATATATATATGTGTGTGTGTGTGTGTGTATATATATATATATATATATATATATATATATATATATATATAGATATATATATATGTATATAGATAGATAGATAGATATATATATACATATATATGTGTGTGTCTGGGTGTGTGTGTATATATATATAAGCACAGGGTTTCTTTGTGCATGCATTCTTTAATCAAATATGGTCAAAAGATGAATTACACTTAGGTGTCCTGACAACTAATTACAGTTTTTATATTCAATGCACATTAAACTGAGTAATCTCTGCTTGTCTCATTGTCTCCATTGATATCCTTGATTCGCACAAAACCTTTTTCGACGTCCAAGCAAAAACAACCACTCATTTGAAGGATTTGTTCCAGGATACCCATTGAGCAAATATTCTCTCTGTGTCATTTTGTGTTTGGATGTTTTCCATCACCTCCATTGATTGCTCTCTGTGTGCGTATATTTTTGTGTGCTGTGCTCTGGTTGGGTGTTTTCTATCTCTCTAGAGAGGCAAAGAAAATCATTTCCTGCTGCAACTAATACATTCCTGTCACTGTAAACTGCCAAGTCGAGCCATTATTTAAGCTGACTGCCACCTGAGCAAGCCCAGTCATCTTTAAACAAGATAGTAGATGCAGTTGCTTTGGGCGATGTGATATTTCCAGTCCCAACAAGGTTCAACACATAATGTTACCTCACCTCAGTCTCCTGGCTCACCATGGTGTTAAAGCTTTAGTGTGTTGTGTGGGGCAACAAGACATGCAGGGGAGGAGTCACCCTTTGGTTGACAGGGGTGACACAACGGGATCACTGATTCTGAAGGGGTGACAAGTTAGTAATTACTTCAATAAAAAGCACTCGTTTAAAGCTTCTTAAAGGAACTTTTGAATTGTGTTGACTTTGGCAAGGGCCTATGAAAGTGATCTTGGACCCATTAGCAAACACAAACAGGATGTCGTTTTAAAAACTCCAAAATATTTAGATATAACTCTTGTATACAATATCCCAAATTCTCAAATTCCTCATGTGAGAAGACAGTGCTTGACTACAGCTTCAGAAATATCCCATCCTAGTACCAACTTCTGACCACCCAGAAGAGGGAGGCACCAATTACTCATAACAACTCATTACCTTATTACATTTCACATGAAGGATGCCAGTCATGACCTGTTTACATAAAACCAGTATTTTCTTTTGCCATATTAGCCATTAGCTGTGACTATTAGTGAAGCCCCACACACAGCATATTCATTTGCTGGTAAATCTAAAATGGACCTAATTTCACTGTAATTTAGAACACTGTAAGGGCAGGCCATGTGTATTCTGACATTTAATTGTAATTTTTATTTTTTAAGCTACCATTTAAGTATTTTAGTAGTGCCCTGAGCAGAGTTTTTATTTCAAGGAGTATGTCTTATATTTTGTAAAGTATATATTTTTTTATTTTAAACTGCAATCATTACTGAACATTTGAACTCTCATGTTGAACGTTAACATTTGCTGCCAGTGCCCAACCCCAACGAAGTCTATTAGGGCCTCTGAAAACGTGTTTGAATTTCTTTAAGTTTTAATGGAATACCAAAGTTCAATATGTCATTAAGCATCCTTAAAATTATACAGACAAAAAAAACATCTTAAAGTATTAGAAAATTGCTCTAAAACACCTTACTTTACAGTTAAGATGATTTCTCAGGACTGTGTGGACATTATCGCTTTGACGTGACAAGGCCGATTGAGTGGGAGTAAAGCAGTTTTGTTGCTTTTGAGTGGGCAGGACTTGGTGATTATTTTTTTTAATGGTCGAGTCATTACGTAATAATGATTGTTTCAAGCCTAATTTTTTTTTCAGATGGAGCAGATTGTTTACAAATTTTCCTGACACCTATCCTGTTGTTGTAGATCTGACACTGAAAGCAATATTACATTACTTGTCAGTTTTTACATAAAAAATGTTCTTCAGTAACTGCATCTGTATTAATTTCATTCTCTTTCATTACTAGCTAAAACTCCTCACAGGAGCTTTAAGGATGTTCATAATTAACTGAACAAATATATCCTCAAAACAAATGGGAATTACAACACAATATAAAATATCTAAATATCTTCTGTATTCAAGATAAAACTGATGTGAAAGTCTGTAAATATTGAGTAGTGTGCAATCATCACAGCAGAAAGTCAATAGAAAAGATGAAACTATAATCAGTTGTGACCTTTAAGCTTAAATAAAAACTCTCCCAATAAAGTGCCACACTGTGTGTTGACTCCATCTCCCCGATGATTAATAAAGAAGTCGTATCTCATTTTAATTTTATGATTTTGCCAATCAGAAAACGCATAAATTTGTTTTCATAACCTCATCACGGCTATAGTATGCATCTACCTCAGTGTGACACTTATTAAACTAATTAATCACATGCAAAGCTGTCAAATATGATTGTGTCCCCACGTCCTGGCTTTGATTAAAAGTGAAATACAAGAACAAGTGTGTGTGTGTAGTGTTGAACAGAGAGAGAGTGTGACGGCAGGCAGACGGCAACCTGAGCAAACATCTCATGGCAGGCTCGTATTTGCTGCTCAAAATACACTTTGGGATACAAAACTACAGAGTAACTGCTGAGGAAGTGCTGAGAGTCTATGTTGATGTGATGCATTATGGTCCCTGAGCACAAATGATTCATGAAAGAAAGGGCACACATGCATGTCTTCTAAGGAGTAAGAAGTGGGATTTCACTGAATTATTGCTACAGTGTGGGGGAGACGTGAGTCCTGCGCGCAACAAAATGAAACCAAGGATTAAAGAATAAAAAAAGAACCAAAAAAAAATGGAAGTGCTGCATTTTCTCAGCAGATGCTTTGACTTGGCCCATGTGTGATCATGAGTGATTGTTTTTTTGTTGAAGTAACCGGCAATCTCGTGAAGCACAGAGGATTGCTGTGGTTTCTATCAGCATCTAACAATCACATCAGTGGACAGAGCAGCCCTAAAGGCTTCAGACGGGCGGGATTAATGAACAGACTTATGGTGCTGGCACCCTCAAGGGACGAGCAGGTAAAGGACAAAAACGGCTCATCGAGGAGATTTACCTTGATACTTGGAGGCTTTTTTTGTACCCTTGAACAGCCTTAAAAATTCTAATTAGAAAATAAGGGTGATCTGAATCAGGGGGTGTTTTAAAAAGTCTGCATGTCTAAAGCTGCAAAAATGCCCAGATGTTAAATGTTTCAGAGCAGAAGATCCACCACCAGCCTCTAGGTGCATGTCCAAAGGAAGTCTTAACTTTAACAGAGGTTTCCTCCTCTGTTTAAGAACATAATCCCTTACACACAACAAGATTTCAAATACATCTTTGTCTATTTTAACTTTAAAGGCAATCATAATGCTTTAAAACTATATCCAAACAACTTCTATTTTATACAAAATTATCTGCAATATTCTGACCAGTTGTATATTGTAACCATGTGAGCTGATGTTATAGGTGTTCTTCATGTGTCTTTGTTTAGTTTTCAAAAGAGACACAATATGTACAAAAAAATAAGTTGTACACCAACTTTATTCTCAAGATTTCAACTTTAACCTCATCATATTTACTTTCTTCTCGAATTGAATCATGAAAAAAAATCCTCTTGATTTTAACCCTATTTCTGCCCCGTAGATGAGTTTGCATGGATATTTAATGATTGAAAATAATAAAAAAGTCATATTTTTTTGCCAGTTTCAACATTTGTTTTAACTCTGGCAACTAAAAGCACAGGTGATTTAAGGTTGCCACTCAACATGGGCACATTTACAAAAGTAAAACTGGGTCTCTTTAGAAATGCTGGCAGTCAAGCTAGATGATATTGGTAAAACATGGTTTTGCAATATCTTTTTTTTTTGCACTTTTATAAGTGTTGTCTTTTTAAGTGCAAATAAATCTAATTGGATTCTTGACGTGTTTTTCTACATTTCAGCTTGTCTTACTTTGCAAACTTCAGCCCTCCAACATTAATTTTGATGCACACACCTCCTCATCAGTTTTACAAATAAACTTATGGCAAACAATTGTGTTACTTGTAGTCTACATCTTAAACCATTTCTGTCAATATTTGTTCTAAATTTTCCATGAGCAGTCATGGGTTTTCATGCTCTGAAAGCTTTACTTAAGGTATCCATATTAAGTGTTTTCATAATTACAATTAAAAAAAGGCTGAAAGAGGAAAAATCTGCTAATTGTCTCCATTTGACACAGTCTCTCTTTGAAATGTGACAGGTATCCTCAACAACTTGTACTTTTAATGTGAAAGAAACTCAAAAACTTGCACCATGGTCTGATGAGTAAACGTACTGATGGTGATATCAAACAGCCTTTAATGTAGACAGTCAAAGAAATGAAAACATTGGCGGTTTTGGTTTCCATTACGCAAAATGCAAATAGTAGTATTACTGCTTTAGGTCATGTGGCACAGCATGTCCTGTGATGTAAATCTTGCACATGCACACATTGCAGCTGTTATGTTAATACAATATATTATTCAGCCCTAGGTTGCAGGATTTGTACCATCAGGATGTTGTATAAAGCAGCAACATAAAGGGAGAGCAACTGTGAGCATATGTCAATCAGTCAATCAATCAATCAATCAATCAATCAATCAATCAATCAATCTTATTTTATATAGTGCCAATTCATAACAAGTATTATGTCAAAGCACTTTACAATAGAACAGAATGAAGCCATACTCTTCATTTTATAGATATACATATACATATAAATACATCCAGAGATGTGTCCATCCAGGCAGAGACAAAGGGACTAAAAATAAGAATTTATGATTGCCAAAAACCCATGGAAGCCCAGACCATAAATCTGTCCTCATCAAATTTGTCTCTGCTGAATATAGATTCGAGGTTAGCCCCTTGAGATGTGGCATCTCATTTTCAAGATGGTTCTCATGTTTATATGGTTGTAAAGGTATTTATTATGGAGGCATATAATCAATAACAATCATGGATAGAAAGGTCATTCTAGTATTAACATTAACATCTATACTGATGATAAAGTGGAGAGGAATGACGATTATTGTAGCAGCATCTAGTTAAACTTTTGTTAAATTTGGGACTGTTGATGGTGAAGGTTAAAGCACTTGGAGTCGAGCAGGTCAATGGCAGCAGGTCATCCATGATTGTTTGTCAAGGTCATACTAAGATATGTGTGCTGTTTGCAGGAACTACAATGTATTTAATTTTGTTGATCCCTCTGAAGTTAATAGCAGGAATTGTAATGATCCACACCAAGGAACCCAGGCTGCTTACAGCAAGTATGGTGATCATCTAGTCTACATCTTACGACAACTGCCATAGTTCAACTGCCACATCAACAGAAGTGATATTGTTGAACAGTGACGTCTAGAGAAGAAAATAGTGTACATGTCTGATATTTTAAGCTCCAAAAGGAGTCTTTCCTTTTTCTGAAAACTCTCTTTGCATTTGTACAAAATGCACTAAAGAGTTATGCTTTCAACAATGCACGCGTACAACTGAACAAGCCTTAATGTGACCCAAATTCCTGATATTTTCCAACCAGTCAACTTGACTTAATAATAGATATTGCAGTGGTGACCTCAGACAGTTGGGGCTGTATGACAGAGCAAAGAGATGCAACCAATCATACATGTTTAAAGAGGGCCTCCGGGACTTTTAATGAAATGCCTCTCTTCCCCTTAATCTATTGAAAAATTAAACATAAGTATCCACAGATAAAAAAAATTTGACCAGAATGTATGAGACATAGTAAAGACTTCTTGTTTTTTATCCTCAGTTCTTTTCTTTTTTTTTAACAACTAGAGTTGTAATGAATAAACTACCAGAACCAAACAGATGCTATTTTAATGATTTCAGCTATTTTGACTGACTTTTACATCAAATTCATACATATCTTTTATCACAAATGTTTAGATATGTAGGCAAAAAAGGATCCAATAAATATAAACTATAGCAATATATTGTGGGAAATAAAGTACCGGCAGTCAAATGTAAATGGATTTGGGTTTATGTACTCCTTAGTAACTCAGCTACTAAGTTGTTTTTTGTGATAGGACGGCTGTTATCATAATGGTGTTCACATGTCGAGACTAACAAGAGAAAATATCCAGTGAGTGCCAGTTCTTTGACCATATGTGCCTTGTTGATGCAAAGGTCAGAGGAGGATGGCACGAGAGGTTTGAGATTATAAAAATGTGGCACTGACTCAAATCATTACAACCAAGATGCGCAGATGACAATTTCTGTGTACACAACATGGCAAATGTTGAAGCAGAGGGGCTAAAGCAGCAGAGGACCACACCGGCTGCCACTCCTGTCAGCTAAGAACAGTAAACTTGCAGAAAGGTAAGCTGAAATCTGACAATAGAAGATGAGAAAAATGTTTAATTAGTCTGAATTCATTCAGATGGTATGTGTCAAAAATTTGCGTAAATAATATGAAGGCACTGATAGATTCTGCCCTTTATCAACTGTTCAGGTGGGTGGCAGCTGTGTAATGGGTGGAGATATTTTCTAGGCAAACTTTGGGCCTCTTAGTACCAACTGAGCATTGTTTAAACACCACAGCCTCTGAGTAGTCCTGCTGATCATGCTCAGCCCCATCTTCTGTTGGCTGCTTTCAGCAGGAAAACACACCACAACACAAAGCTTAAATCATTTCAAACTGTTGACCCCCACAGTCACCAGACCTCAATCCAAGAGAGCACCTTACAATGTGATGGAGAAAGACATTCTAATCATGGGCGTACAGCAGACAAACGTACAACTGCATGATGGTTTTATACCAGAATGGATCAAAATCTCTGAGGTATATTTCTAAAACCTTGTTGAATCTATGCCACAAAAATTTAGGCAGCTCTGATGACAAAGAGATTCCAACTCAGTGCTCACAAGATGTACCTTATGAAGTGGCCAGTGAGTGAATATAACTCATTGTTTGTTAGCAGGTTGTTACAGTGCTGTAAATAACTCTCAAAAGAGTAGATAAAGTTAGTTTTACTGGTAATGTTATAAATGCATTTATCAAACCATTGATTTGTAATCAGAGAAATTTTCTTTTTTATTTTTATTATTTAGAGTCTAGATTTAAAACAAAAAATAACTTTATCATTTATTGGAGGATCAAATGTTGTTTGTCTTCTTTTACTTCTGCTTCTAAAACAACTACATTGTTACAGTAAGAGTGACAGGAAAACTCCAGCACAGAAGAAACAAGAAAAAGTGTACACATCTGCACTGGCCAAAATAAGTTTGTAAATAGCAGCAGCCAGATATCTTCAAAAATCCAGTTTTGTTCATCTCTATACACGATGTTCAAACATGCACCGCTTTTGTCTCTCCTTCAAACCCAGTGCAGATCAAAATCCCCTCAAATGTGAACTACAGGTCCAGAGGTCGATTAATAGCATGAATAAAAGGTTTCACAAGGTCACCCATCAGCACCCCGTTGACTGGCTTGTGACTCTTTTATTAAAAGGAGATTTTTAGCTTAAATTATAATGGAGCGAAAACCGTCAAAAAGCAGCCGTGTATGTGTGTGTGTGCGCAGAATCTGAAAGAGAAATGTGGGAAATGATCAGAAAAACAAAAGTGCACTGAAACTTTTCCCCTTTGTTGCATGTGAAGAACTCAGCCCCGGCTTTCTCTCACTCTCTTTTAATGCACTTTTCATCATCTTGTAACACCCACAAACTCTGGTCAAACACCTCTGTGGATTGGGAACCCATTCCATTTGATTTTATGGATCAAGGAGCTTCTTTGCAACTGGCTCTGGCATGTTAAATGGAATGGCTGTCTATCTAATGAACCGGTTTGAAACTCAAAACGTCCCCCAGGGCAGTGCCATTTCCTCCCTTTTTATTGTCTGTTTATACCGATGAGATTATGTGCAACAATAACTGCCTCGTTCTGATTAAGCATGCGGACGACGCCACCCGGGAGGCCTGTCTGATTCGTGGTGAGTCGTGGCAGAAAAAGACAGAGTAACAGAGCTGACAGATTGGTTTGAATCTCAACCACAGATGAAATAAAAAAAAAAACTCGATTAGATCTCCAGCACAGGCCAAAAAGAACAGCTGGCCTCATCAGTGTCTAATAGCAGGCCGATGAGGACCCCCAGACCCTTATTCTCCTAGACTGTATTTACACCCACATACAGTATCATTTCAGCACAGGGGGACATCAATAAAGCCCCTCATTAACTGTCCTTACTGTGTCCTAGTTTGGTCAGCTTGTAAAAAAATGGTCAATCAGGAGTCTAAAATCATTTGGCTGACAATACGTCCCTGATCACCAGCTGGCTCACATACTAAGACTTCTGCCTTCAGGGGGATGTGAGCGAGGGGCCCGGCATCCCACGGGTGTAGGATGCGCTGCAATGGCTGTTAAAAAAGATTACCGACATAGCCATAACACCGCAGGAAAGCCCAAGAGAGGCAAGGGACTGAAAGCATTGATTCACCATGCAGGACAACCCCAGCCAAGTGTGGTTATTAAAGGGGTTTTTGTATGCTTTCTAAATAGAAACTTTTACTACTTTTACTATTTATTTGAATGAATTTCAGCTTTTCCAATCAGGGATTCCATGGACTGATAATTTCAAATTTCATCAAACATGTTTGTTAAGTAAATAGCATTTAGTAGACTAGCCTTCACCTATGAAAACACTCAAAAAACATCAAGATATAAAGCTATCTATTTAATATGGGATCACAGAGTTAACCTTGCAATGCAGCTGGATCCACTTCATTCAATGTTGCAATGTTGCAGTTGCAATCAACTGCATCCATCTTGCCAAGCTCTTCTATAAACAATGTGCTTAACCCAGAGCAGCACAGCCTATTCAGAGCCCTTTGAAACATGAAGAGGTGGGAGCTACGAGAGTGACAACAGCAGGAACTGTTCGTACTGCGATTAGCATAGATGCTAACAGCTTCTGTAGCAGTTTTGCCAGATCTTGACCGCATTTCTTAAAAAAATAGAAAAATAGCAACACTGAAAGCATTTATCAATAAAAAGATATTCTTGCTCCACTTCTGACATTTTTTGGCGAGAGTTTGTTCTATGTAGTGGCTCACGTTTTGTATTTTATACTTTGGCAGGAGAGCCCGCCTGATAGGCCCGTGATGAATGTGACTGACAGAACGATCACCCAATCCCCTGCCGGATGCTTCTGAAAGGTTCTGCCCTCCCCAAACACTTCTCATAACATATACTGAATGGTCCATCTGGTGTATCGTGTTAGAGATACTGCTCCTTTGTGAGATCACAAATATCACTGCATGACTGAAGTGGGAGAGTGACAAGACAAAGTTGCTGATCTCGCTGTAACTGTGCTATCTTTGTTCAGTTGTTTTGGTGGCCCATGCAGTGACTCTTTTACAATCTGCATATGTTCGCTGTCAGATCTTCACATGACAGTGGATTGTTTCTATATGTGAACAGCCATCAAAATGGACTGACTGTTTTTTTTAACCTCTTTGAAAATACTTGAGAGTTATCAGGAGCCACAAAGCCTAAAGGTTTAAGATCAGCTTTCTTTTTTGTTTGTGCTTTTCCCCCACAAATCTCTGACTGTCTGACCATAGGCCTATGCATTTAGTCTAATTACCTCCGCCAAGGAGGTTATGTTTTTGTCGGCGCTTATCTGTCTGTTTGTCTGTGTTCAAAATAACTTGAAAAGTTCTGAACAGATTTGGATGAAATTTTCAGGAATTGACGGAAATGGGATATGGAAGAACTGATTAAATTTTGGGGGTGATCCGGATCCAGGAATTTTTTAAAGGATTCTTTAACATTGCCAGATAGGACCATTTTCGACAAAGTGGACCGAAGCTGCTTGGCAGAGGTCTGCGCTCTCTGAGTGCTTTTCTAGTTATTATTACTATTTGTTTAATACTCAGCACCCTAATGCCTTGGCTACAGGATGTATCATGAGAGCCATTCCCAAAGTATTTAATAATATTTATGATAAACCCCCTCAAAAAAGAAAATATTGTATTTCCACAGTGAGTGAGGCAGAGAGAGCTCGACAAAACTCCATTGCAAAAATTGAAATGTCTTCAACAGTTATTAAAAATTGTTCATTTCTGAAGGAAAAAAAATAAACTGAGGACCAATTTTATTTTCCATGGGACCCACTCATAGCACTACCTGCATGTATTGGAGACTCAGATGGGCAGTCAGAGGAAAATTAGCAGTTACATGTTCTTGTGTGTGGGTGTGTGTGTGTGATTGTACACTGTGAGTAATTAACATTAATAATTAAGAGAATGTCCCCTCATCTTCCTGCCATCTGACTATAATTTGTCAACTCAGTACACAATCTTTGATGAATATTTATGATAGTGGATCTGGGGCATCAATGACAGTCTGATAGTGCGCTTGGTCAGTGATAGGAAGGTTGCAGGTTCGAGCCCAGCTCCTGGTGTCACATGGCGATGTGTCCTCGGGCAAGACACCAACCCCAACTTGCTCCCACTGCTGCGTCAGTGACGAGTAAATGGGTATGAAAGGGTGTGAATGGGTTAGTTGATACTGATGGATAACTAGCATAGAAACTCCAACCACCAGTGAGTGAATGTGAGAGTAAATAGATCTGACCTGCTGTGTAAAGCTGCTTTGAGCAGTCGCAGAATAGCTATAGCTAATAGCTATACAAGCTCAAGTCCGTTTACCTTATTACAGTGTATTATCATGGTGCACTAGTATGATGACTTAGAACATTTAGACCAGAAGACACTAAAAACTATAAACAAGGCCCTCCCATCAGTAGTAACCACCCTGCATATGGGCAGTTACATCTTATGAAATCAATAGGGGTCATTTTCAAACAGATTGTTTTAAACACGTTTTCTGAACAGTGGAGTAATCAAAATATCGGGTCATGGGATTTTTCTCATGTGGTGGAGGTAAAGGTGTTTTATGCAGCCCATACTCAACCATGTTTGTACAATAATACATTTAAAAGTGAATTTGGTGTAATAATTAACCCTGTTAGTGAACTTGTGCATTTGGACATGCTGATAACAAGCGGTTATTCATTTGAACTTAGGAAGAGTTGGGCTGTGTCTGATATAGGAGTGACACCATATAGTCAAATACCATATAGTTTGTTTGAAAGAGCCTCATTCTACAGGCAAGATCTGCACATGAAACATGGATCATTTAACTCTAACATAAAATCTGTTGTCAGAACCCACAGCCATGGTCAGCTGTGGTCATGTCAGCTCAACCCCAGGCATAGAGGGTTGGGGTACTGAAGAGCTCAGTTGCATTTAAAGGGTCAAATTCAAAAACAGTGCCTTCTATGAAAGAGGGGCCAGAAAAACGTCCTGCTGTGATTGACGCAAATTAGATTCTGATTGCTGGAGTGAATTTTTGATAGTTGTTCCCAGATATTTGTATTGAGGAACAATCCTTATATCCATATCTTTAATGACAGTATAACTGAGACAAAGACTGGGTCAAGGGAAAAAATAAAAATGAATGATATGTCTCCTTCATGTTCCTAACGTTAGATTAATGTGTCTTTCTTTTTTTAATTTTATTATTATTATTTTTTTTAAATACCAAAGCTAAAGTACAGCAAAATACTTCCTGAAACTATACTTTTTGGAGGAAAATCACAGATTATGGTTGACAACATTTTAAAACATTTTATAAATGCAAAGGCACTCGCAAACTTCAAATTGTTTACTCTTAAAATAAGCACTTTTAACAAATATACATTTCATATTAAACAGCTTACTGGGCAGAGAAGGCAGAGATGGTCAAGCACCTTTAGCACTAATTCCTAGTGAACATAGTGAAAGGGTAACTTGACATGCTAGATAGATCGTCAATATATACTATACAGAATATATTGGACTAGTCCATGGGGACAACAGCCTATGGAAAGTGTAAGGGCAGGACAGAGTCTTTTAAAGCATATCTGGCAGATGATTGGACAATCGTTACATCAATCACACTCATTATGGGCTAATCTGATGTCATAGTATGCGGGCGCAACTGCCAAGTCCAAAACGTAAGACACATCATAGAACAAACTCTTGCCAAAAAATGTGACAAGTGGATCAAAAACATCTTTGCCACTGGTAAATGCTTTCAGTGTTGCTATTTTAGACTTTTTTCCACACAGAAATGTGGTCCAGATCTGACAACACTGCTACTGAGGCTGTTAGCGTCTATGCTAATCTCTGCGCCATCAGTCACTTTCTGTTGTTCTTTCACTCATAGCTCCCACCTCTTCCTGCTTTAAAGGACTCTGATGGTCAGTGCCTCTGTAGACCTAGCTCAATCGCTTTGACTTGGAGCTTTGCAAGATGGACCTGACTGATTATAGACACTGAATCAGATCGATCCAGCTGCGCTGCAAGGTTAGCAAAATGAAGCACAAAAAGCTTCAAAGTGGTTCAACCAAGATGATAATCACATGTGTTGGTATAGGCCATGTTTTGGAACACATCCCTACCCAACACACATTTACATGTATTTATAAATCTGAATAAGCAAAAACAATTTTAACTGGTTCAAAGATAATCAAGTACCCAAGACAAAACACAATATATCATCTATCGTGTTACTTTAATGTTGAACTGGTAAGTGTAGTGTGAAGAATTTGTGGATTTTTCCACAACAGCATTCATGTGGAAGGTTTCTTGGGCAGCTGAGGGCCATGCCCAACAAAGATGGATGAGACTGTGAGCCTAAATTCACAGTCACACATTTCTTGGGGGACTATTCAACAGAATTTATCTCCATTAAGAAGGCTAAAAGGTGAGTTTGTGTCTCCTGGGTAAGAACAACTCTGTAGGACCACAGGGCACTGTATCACTGTGAGTCGCACTAAGGAGATACACTATTTAAGACTTTTTTTTAAATCTATATATGTATTTAAATTTTATCTCAAACTTTGATACATTTAATCTTTATGTATTTTCTTCTCTGTTTAAATGCTCCTCTTGTTGTAAAAGGTCTGTAAAAAACACTTAGAATGCTTAATGAGTGGCTGCTGCTCTATAAAAGCACACCTTGTCGTGCCAAATGAGTTCATTCATCATTATGAGCTCATATTTATTTTATTTTAAATTACTAACCTGTAAGTTCCTTGCACTCCCTTTCAAGGCTGTTCCAACATTAGTCAATCAATACTGCATGCACTCAGGAGGCACGGCTTTAGAGGAGGATTCTGTGCACTATATGTTTTATCCCCATGGTTGGGTCCAATCAATGTTATCTTTTCTTAAAGTCAGAGACCGGTGAGCTATGACTCCAGGCTTTAATGTCTCAGACAATTGCAGGAAATCAAATAACAGTTTGGACTTTGATTCGTGGATAGATTTGAGGTTTTATACGATGAAGTTATTTTATCACATCTGAACTCTGAGGATCCCCTGCTGGCGGTTTCACCATCACCCCCTACATCTTATTCATTTTTCTCTGTTGCCCTATGGGAAGGCCAGATCACAGGCGAGGTCTGAGCGAGATTTTTTCGATGGAAGTACCCCACACCACAGGAATGAAGTAATTTTCCTTCAAATGTCCCTTTTAGATTGGATTTATTATCAGTCATTTACATCTAATATAGCCGCCGCTCGAACACCCAGTCATAAAACGCCATCAATTTCAAACTCTGCAGCTCTGAGTTGTACTTTTTTTTGGGTAAGGGAGACGGACGGGAGGTTCAGACTGTATAAATCTCAAATGTTGACTGGCTGCAGTGACAAGCCCATCAGTGATGATCCAGTGAACAGTTTCCTGCAGGACAAAAGGCCATTGCTACTGAAGACATCCTCAAAGCAACAACATATTTCATGACCGCAGTGTCCCACAAATCACATTTTATTAGCCACAATTCTGCTTTATTTCTGTCCACAGCAGTGCATCAGCATGGCAAAAAAGTCTGTGATGCCTCTGACATTATAACAAACCAGTAAAGATTGAATAATATGGCCCATCATAGGGTAGATATCTAAATCTATTAAACATAATGTAAGAAAATTCTGTGTTTTTGTGACACAGAATCCTCCTGATGTGTGCTGCCACTGCCTCTTTGTTCAATCACCTGAAGTGAAAAGTCACAGTCTCTGTGTTTCTTTACAAAGCTGTTTGGAGTTTTAAGATCTTAGTGCATGATAAATCCTGCAGCTTGAGAACACTTTTGCATGCTGAACATGTAAAGTCAGAGATAAAATCTCTCTCGCTTTGTCTTTATGGGGGTAAAATAGAGTGTGTGCAGCTGTTTTGTTGGTGTGGTGGCAGGGGTGTGGGTGGTGCTCTGGGTGGTTGCTGCAGTGTGTTGTCATCCACTGAAGTTGTGCACACTCACATGAACGTGTTTTGAAGTGTAAACCTGGGCAACGTTTCAAAAAAACAAAATCCAAACATGTTGCACTTCCCAGGTTATTAGACAGCTACCAACAGAGCTGGAGCCAAATGTCAGCGACACAGGCTTGCTTCATTTGCCAAAAAGGTCACAGTGAGTCTCATCAGCCACACATACAGGGTCAGGTTGGACACAATCCCTTTAATTGTGGTTGCTGCGCCTTCCTGGGAGACATTACTTGATTGTTTCATACATAATTAATGTGTTTTGATTGCTGCCAAAATGCCCGCCACCCTCCCATTGCTCACTGTCACCTGATTTTACCTACGGGGTTAACTGTTGATCTAAAGTTCAGCAGACAAATACTTTGCTAGGATGAAAGATTTTTCTCTAGTTTGAGAGGAAAATAGGAGAGGAAAGGGGTTCCGCATGTGCGCGGTCACATCCAACAGGCATCCCCACAATCAAAAACAGCGTGTACTCCTCGTACAATCCCAACCTCCAAGGAAGCAATTACAAACAATGTAATGGGAAAAGAGAGAATGAAAAAAATGAATTCAAGCAGTACTAGGGAGAAATAACAGACTTTTTTTTGGAGTAAATCCACTCTTGTGCGGCGACACAGCTGTGCGTAAAGACGTGACAAATCTATGTAAATCAATTCAAAAATGCTCAAAATTTGAATTTTACGTATACAAGATGTGTTGTCAGTGGTGTTGTGGGAAACTGCATATGCTTTAATGTCTAAATTAACAGACTGGATGATTTTGTAAAACAGAAACTCACGCTGCTGTTGTGTCCGGACCAGTGCACCATCGCCTGATTGTGCGCGGAGTCTCCCGACAGCGCAAAAGTCGAAGTGTCCAAGCGCGGCTCATTCTGCCGCGGGTTAGACCCTCTGGCTTCCTCTCCTCCGCGCCGGTACTCGGCTCTCGGGCTGGAGAAACCCTGGACACCCTCCGCAAACCTCTCTCTCGACTGCGCCTCTCTGCTTAAACTCCTATCCACGTTCTCGCTCGTACCCACGCTCCTTTTTGCCCTCTTTTCCCTCTTTTCCAACATCACTTTCACCTCTTTACGCTTCTTGTTTTCCTCAGGAGTGTTGCCAGACTTTTTACCTCGTATCTTGAGACGCTTACGATAGTTTGGCTCCGCTTTGAAGCCGATTGGTGCCTCCTTTCTAAGTCCACTCTCATCATCCCCCTCTCGCTTATCATTGTTCGGTTTCAAAGCCCCCGCTCCTCCCGTCTCAGAAGCTCCGAAAACTTTTGTGCCATTGTCGACTTTGCGTAATACCTCAGATTTTCGGGTTACACGCGTCTCCCGTGGCATCACTTCCATCCGATGGAATCTGTCATTAGTTCTTGGAGAACTTATTTCCGCTTGAGCCACAAACTTCGGGTGAAAGAGATGAAGTAAAACCAAAAGGGAAAAACTCCACACTGACCACAGTCCCATTGTGTCCTTCCAAGCTGAGAGTCTATCGGTGGAGCGAGAAAAGGTGTGATAGAGCTATTCCTGTGACTTCTTGGATGTTCAGGGTTTCATCTTTACGAACAAGAAGCCATCCAGCAGACCTGCACACATCCAGGAATTTGTCAAAGTGAGGGAGCAGTTGGGGAGGCGCTGCGCATCAGCCAAACGCGCCGACGGAGAGTGACTGCAGGAAGAGCCTCAGCTCATCGTTGAACATCACATATTGGGTGGAATGGATTTTAATGCGAAAACTATCATTTCACACTTCATTTCTGGTCTTATTTTTTTCAGGAATTATTGCAAACATGTTATGGTCATCCCAAAAAGCGTTTATTGACTTGGGATGGATGGCAGAAAAACTTAAGAACAATGCTGCATCCACGATGTTGTAACATTTTTCCAACTGACCTAAAAGCCAAAAACTATTTCTTGCTTCAATCAAGTCCGAATCCATGTGCGTGTTTGAGAGAACATTTTGGGGGGAAATTCAGTCGGACTTTCCTCACAGATACTCATTACCTGCACACAGCTGTGGTGTGGGATTGTCTGCAACATTTCTTGGGATTCTGTTGTTCTTTTTAATTAGACCTCTAATGAAACAGTGCCCCTGGCCTTTTTCTGCACAACAGCCCTGAAAACAAGAGCAGCTTTGAACTTCAACCATGATGTGTTTTCTGTCATCTTCATGACTTCTGTTGTCACAAAAGTAACAAGCCTCTAAAGGCTGTGTTTTAATCTTTGCCCTCTTGTTTTCACTGTGCATGTTTAAAAATGTTACTTTCCCTGAATCAATATGCTATTTCAAGGTATTAGTTTCAATTAGGGAAGCTAAATGAATCCGAAGAGGTTGCTCTTACATTTCACTGACTGAGCTCTCTGTCAGTTTCAGCAGGAATCTTCATGGGGGGTTTTAATGTTAGGCAGAGGTAGGAGACCTCCTGGGTCTCAGGCTCAACATATAGGGATATACCTGTGTTATTATTCTTAATCAGTAAAATAAACATTTTAATAAATTACTGATCACTGATCTCCTATGAGTGAGATTAGCTGACAGATATCAGTCATCGATCATGATGCGTGTTGTCTTACAGACACTGGGTGTGTTTTCATTCGATCTAGAAGTTAAAAAACCTCTTTAAAGGAGCAATGCAACAAGAATCCTTCAGTGAGAGTGACTGAATGAGTATAATTCATTCATGTGAATTATTTGAGAAAATTATTGACAGACCAAAAAAAATAGTTTATGAACAGGCCCATGTTATCTGTTTAATTACAAATATAATTACACATAAGCCAGAAGTACAGAATGTCTAATAAACAAAAGTCAATAAGCCTCAGAACATAGATTCAGTAGCTGATATAATTGTTTCATACTGCTGAAAAGACAAACACATTTCACCCCCAAACAACTGTATTTATTCAATATGCTATTAAAACCATATTTTTCTTTTCTTTTCTTGAAATTACATTTAATGGGATGTCACAATCAGGCTGTTCTTGGTTGATACTGCTCACCTGTTTGAGGGATCAGCCGATATTGATTATGTTTCGTGTTTTGTTTGAACAAATAAATAAGTGTTTGCCCAACAGAGCAGAACAAAAAGATCTCACTGAACAAAGCAATATGGTAGCCTACAGTAAGGACACCTGAATTTCACAATGTAATGTCTCATTTATTACTTGCTTTTATTTCTGTGAATTAACAAAATTAATGACAGACTATTTATTTAATCCAACAGGCAAAGCAGTGCAAATAATTATATTAAAAAGGCAATACGTTTATGAATATGAACTTTGTTACATAATGTAACAGATTATAATTAGTTCATACCGCAAAAAATATAAAATTTCACTTTCATTCAACATTATTTATACAAAGTTCAGCCAAAAACTCTGTAAGTTACATTTGAACACGTCATGATCTTAGCCTCATCAAATACTAATTTTACCAAGCCAACCTGAACGCATCACAATGTTTTCAACGGGACCTCAACCTCAAACTAACCTTGGCCTGCATGTTGTGTAGCATTGTGTAGCTTGTTTAGCATAGTTGAAGCTTTTGTCCTGCTGGTCTCTGCGTGAATTTCAGCACAGACTTCAACTCTGGATAAGTATTTTATACTAGAAGGACTGAAGACAAAGTTTTGTAGATTCTACCACATCTCATTTAAGAGGATGACAGAGCAGCATGATCAGCAATTGAGTGGACCATTGGATGACATCAACAGGTAAACATGAGGTTAATCCATAGGTGTAATGTACTGGTGACTATAGGCACTAATAATCACTGATCAGGTTTTCTTTTTCTTTTCTTTTTTTTTTTTTAACAAAAATTGCCAATATTGGTTGATGGGACCTTTGATTTGAACACATCATGTGCAACTTCTGTCTAATAGTCATCTTACTAAGCCAACATAAACACATTATAATGTTACAGATTGGACCTTAAAGGCATCATAATGTGTTTTTTTTTTTTTTATTAGCTAATTAACGTAATCTTTCCAGTCTCAGCCGTTGATCTTTGAAAACACTGGACAAAGCAATCTAACCTCAGCCACTCTGAAGACTCTTGAAAAGAGTCTCCAGAACACTTTAAAAGTCTATCCATGAGTGCAGCCATACTGTAAATGCCTCCTACAACCTAAAGTTGGATCAAACTACTGAGGTTGAATTGAGGCAGGACGTAAGGCCATCTGACCAAAAGCATGTGTATCAAGTGTCAAGCTTACAGCCATGCCGGTCATGTCCAGAATTATTCAAAACTGGAAATTCCAGTGTCCTGGATGAAAAAAAAGTACAGTGTATCAACCACAAGGGATGGTATTAGTGGCAATGGGCATTGATCTGATCAGCCAAGTAACAAAATCTGCTGATAATTATAAACTTCTGATTGATAGGGTTCCCTGAGTATTTAAAGTGTAAATAATCAGATCTTAGATATCCAAAAATGTCCCTCAACATCAAGTCAATGGTTTTTAGGGTCCAAGCCCCCCAAAAACCCTCAACCATCTTCACACCTTTTAGCCCTACTGAAACAATAAATTGATATGCAGTGAAAAACAAAAAACAGCTTTTGGCAGAAGAGCAGATATTGCAACAAAAGTGGCTTACACCTTTGAATAAGTTACGACTGGCCCTGAGTAATGTTCAAATATTTAGATGTGGTGTGTTGAAGTGGTACAAATAGGAGGAGAAGAGTGAGTACTGTTGGCTATGTGGTCATGATTAGGGCAGAAAAACAACATTTTTCAAAAATTATAATTAACCACTGAACTTTGATAGTTGTTTATCATTAATCAAAATTCTAATCACATATCAAAATTTGTACTCTGCGTTTCAAAATAATTATTTTAATCCTGACTGATTCTAAGTAGAAAATCCTACCAGCTTATTTATTTGTGCATCAAATAAACTTATTTCATAAAAATAACTTTAAGATAAATCAATCAATCAATCTTTATTCATATTGTGCCAACCGATAACAGGTGTTATCTCAAGACACTACAATAGACCAGGCTGAAACCATATTCTTCACACACACACTCACATATATCCATCCAGGCACAGACCGAGGGACTAAAAATAAGCATATATGATGACAAACTCTTGGACGCCCAGATCATAAATCTGTCCTCATCATATTTGTCTATGAACATATATTTATTCGAGGTTAGCCCTTTGAGATGTGGCTTCTTGTTTTCAAGAGGGTCCTCATGTCTAAATGGTTCTAAAGGTATTAATTATGCAGATATAATAAATAACAACCACAGATAGAGAGGTCAGTCTAATATTAACATTAACATCTATAATGATTATAAACCAGAGAGGACTTAGTCCAGCATTTACTTTGTGGTGGAACAGCTGCAAAGTAGCTTTTCTGTGTAGTACAGTATTTAACATTAACATATTGAGATATATGCAGGAGTATACGTACAAACAGACTAAATAAAATCCAGATTGTTGTACGAGCATTTACACTTATCAGAATTTCCAGTTTAGCTGCTTTCTCTGTGTTCGTAACCTAGAGCTAACTGAACTGAACAAGACATGCAAGAGTGTTTGTGACAAAATCAGACTAATATGTGCATGTCCTAACTGCCCATGAGCAACGCAGTGCGATGCTGCACTTCGTGGCAACTGTTGTGCCTCAACACCCTGTTTCTATTTTCCTCCCTGTTACTCACATTGACTGGGGAAAGGAGTAAGGAGAGCGAGTTTGACGAGATGCAGGAGGGATTTTCTTGGATTTCTTTGACTTTTCTATTGTTAATCTGTCTAACACAGCAGAAATAGAGGAGCCTTCTTATATCATGGTGACTGAAATTATTTACTGTCAACACCAAGGGATACACCTTGACTTAAGCCGCCTACACACCAAACGCGACTTGGTGACCTCAGCGACCACTCTCCATGTAAAGTCAATGGACAGCCGCGATGGGGCGGGGTTAACCCTCCCGCGACGCAATGGACGCGCTCTGGGCGACCACATCACTCATTGCTTGGTTGCCAAAGCTGAAATATTTTAACTCTTCAGGCAATGTCGTGTGTGGCTGTGCGGCAACAGCCAATCAGCGTTGTGTGGATGTGTGACGGTACACGTGACAGACTGTTTTTAGTCCATTTCACAGAGTAACAATCCATGTCCATGTGGGAAATATTAGTTAGTAAGTACATTAGTTTCACCTAGACGGGACCGCAGAGAACTCACAGACGATGCTGCTGCAGGGCCATCAGCTGCAGAGTTTTGTGGTTGGTAGATGAGTGAAAAGGATACAGTTGGAATAATGTTAGCTACCACATCCTAATATATGATTAGCTGCAGTGAAACTCAAGCGGCTGTGATGTCACTGAGCAATGTCTATGGTGACCAAAATGATTTATGGACAGGCTACGCTACTTGGGTGGGCACGATTTCAGTCGCCAAGTCGCATTCGGTGTGAACGCAGCTTTACAGAGAGCTGTGTACTGATGAGCTTTCAGACCACTCCTTATCAATACAAAGCACTTGTGTCTGTTTCTCCCCCTGGACAGGTAAAGCACTTGAGGTATACTGTTTACAAAGGGAAATATAGGGCTTAAAATAGCATTTATACTGGATGCAGTTTGGACAGCAGGTGTTCATCACGCAACGCAACATCCAACGCTTGCTTCCAGTTAGGACACTATTTAACAGATTTTTCAAAGGAAACATTACTTGTTATGCTTTTATTTTGTAAATTGGATTGTTCTGAGCTAAGAGTGCTTCACTTTCTGTTCTAAATGAAAAAAAAAATTTCATTTTGAAAAAAAAAAAACAGTGAACTCTGGTGGGCAACAACATTAACTTAACTGTGGAAAAAGATCTTGCCACAGATCAACATAAAAACCAGTGGTTCCTGATCTTCTTTCCTCTTAGCCCCCTCTAGAGCAGGTCCCGGATGAACTCTGCTACCCCCCCAGAGGAATCCAAACCCAGCGTATGTAGCAACTCTGTCATTAGCATGTTAAAGTTGTGACCTGAAATATAAAAGTATAGTTTAAAAAGTCCAAAAACTAGAAAAGTGTCATACAGAATTGCTATTACTTTTGGCTACATGGGGTGGACCTAGTATTTCCTTTCTTGCCTGAAAGACTAAACCCATCCTGTCAGTTAAACAAGGTGTATTTTCCTGTCACTTGGATATGCTGTTATGATGCCTGGTGATAAGGAGCTACAACACACATTAGACGCTTTGAATCAGCCACCAGACAGCTGCCCAAGGGAGAAGCGTAAAGAGAAGGATTTCCATCAATCTCAAGGACAACATTCTCGTCTCTGGATCACAGGAAGAAGACGAGGAGCATCATCGAATACGTCCTTGTAGTGTGAGGGCAGATGTTACATATATTTTGAGATAAAATTACTGCTTTCTGTCAAGGTTAAAACAATCTAGGACTCCAAGTTACTCAGTGCAAACTTCTACATTTGCAATAAACATGTCAGATAGCCCAGATGGTATTTATGGGCCACAGTGTAGAAGTTAAAAGGAGGCTATTACTTTACAGCTAGATGTTCTGTCTTACTTTAAATATGACAGTGATCGCAGCATTTGAAAACAGGTAAGAAACAGCTCACATTCATTTTCAGGACTCCGCAGCTTGTTACTGTACTGTGGATGAACTCTAAGCGGGGAAATCATGCATCTACTGAGCTGTGAAACAGAGAGTAGTAGGGGAATAAGAAAATTCGCTGTCCTTGAAAGCAGCACAGAGAGCAAGAGTGGTGCACAAAACAGCCGATTGGGAGGCCTGACATTGACATGAGTTCAGTGCTGAGAACAGCACCTTCTGATCTTGCACGCGTTTTTCTACAGGGGCAGCCAAAAGAGTGACAATGAGGCTCACTGCATGAGTGATTATGTTCACAGGGATCACCTCTTGATAGGGTTAGGAAATATGTGAGGTTTTTAATACACATCAGGACATTTTAATATGAGATGTAGGGTAGGACAATATTACTTACATTGCCTAAAAAATACCACTCAAAAAAGGTGAGACACATTATTTTGGTTGATTATTTCTCCCTGTTAATATAATAAATTGGTATTATAATTTGAATGGTATTTTATATTGTTGGAAAGCCTGATTAGAAGAAAGCCTATCAGTGAAGCAAGGTGAGAAACAGTGTGTGTTGCCCTCCTGTGATCCCACTTCATGTTTAGCTGCGGTGCTCAGTCCACAAATTCACCATTCTGCAAGTTGTACCTCATTGTAAAGGTGACTAATAGGACTTTCTGAGGATATAAAACTCAAGGTATAAGTAAAAGGGAGAATAATTGACTGAAATAACATTTCCAAACTTTTTTGAGGAGTCTACATTGAACTGTCTACCTGGCATGTCACTAGTTTGTTTAATACCCTGGCCAAAAATGAATGAAAGTCCTTTAAATTATCTAAATTCTTTTCATTATCAAACCAGCAATCAAACTCTAGCAATGTACAAATTATACAAAGACACTGGCAAATGTACTTATTTAAGCTGTCAAAGTTGTCATATTCTCTTAAATATCACATTTTGAAATAATAAAGTCTTAATTTTAATGGTCCCTTCTCCAAATGCTGCCAAAATGTTTGAGCAATTTATACATTATGGGAGTTTTCCTGCAGTTTACAGAAAAAATAATTACCCAATATTGGGCATGTAGGAGTTTTATTTTCTTGTAATGGTATCAAACAGGTTAAAATATAAATTAATTTTTACTAGAATCATTTCAAAGTGTAACAATCTGGTTTAGGGACGATCATTTGTTATTTTTTTTACAAGAAACTCCAAATAAAGACCATGTATTGCCATTCAGCTAAAAAATATAGAGGTATGATATTTGTCCTTATATTTCTGCTCTTGTTCCTGTACTTCTTGCTACGCCTGTCCAGACAAATTGATATTCATACATGTGAAAGCTCTGGGCAGCAGGTGCGACTGTTGCTACTCCACAGCACACAGCTCACTCCCTTAGTCTCTCTCTCTACAGGCCATTCCCGCCAGAACGCCTCTGCAATGAGGGGGTAATTGGACTGATCACACTCTGTTTACCCATTATGCTGTGAAAATGAAGTGGGTTGTTCCCAAACACACTGTGACAGACCCGGGGAGGGAGGAGGAGCCTCCTCCATCAATGACACATCTTTTAATCTGGGCTAACCTTGGGCCGGGGGGAGCGGATTTAGCAGTGAGTGTGCCTTAGTGTGTGCATGCGTGTGTGTAGGGAAAAACAGAGAGAAAGAAGTCTGTTTAGAAGGTGAGGAAATATCTTAAGGCCAAGGGAAGAGTTTTCAGAGTGGGCAGTGTGGGTTAAAGTAGGCAGGTGAACACACTTTGGACACAAGCTTAACAATTTGTAATTGTTCAAAATTAACTGAATAATGTCAGATCTAGTCACTTAAAGGGATAGTTAAGATTTTTTGAAGTGGAGTTACTCAAGGCCTATGGCACTAGTAAATAGGACTGCCATTAAGGCACCTGGCTAGCTTTACCCCACCAAGAGATAGTCAGGTATTGATGGTATGTGATATAGCAGTCAGTAGCCAACAGACATAGTTTTGTGGCTCATTTTTACATAAAACACAAAATTCTGCAAAATATCTGTACCTGTCAACAGCAGAATACCTTACCAGTCGTCTCAGCTTGTTCTCCTTAAAGGTACCATGTCCTGATGTGCTTGACCTTATACATCATGTCTTGGGAGTCTATTTAGCAAGGAGTTGACTAAAGTTGAATAAAAAAATAAATAAAAAAGTCACTTCAGTAGAGGATCAGATGCAGCTCTTTCCCTTCCCTTTAGGAATGCTCTGATCTGAGGAGGACAGGAGACAACGAGAGGCTATAATTATGAGCTCTGTGCTGATTGGCTGCCCAAACAATGTCTAACAGGAGGAGGGAGGAGGGGTTACAAGCCAAGGAGCCAACATTTAAAACAGTCATGGTGTCTGTCTATGATGAGCAAAAAACACACATCTAGGTGGAGGCTGTAAAGCTACTACATCATAAACCCCAGGAAGTGAAAAACAGAGCATTTTGAAGGTTATTACTTATAAAGAGGCATAGTACATTTCTCTGTGAACTGAGTTCAGTCAAAGGTGTCAAGTTCTTCTGCTCCCAAAGCCTCTTCTAGCAACATTAGAAGCAAAGAAAATTGATTTTACAGGACACGGAACCTTGAAGGTACAGTGCTGCTGGGAGCCCTTTCAGTCACTTCACCGACTATGTCAACTATCTGATACAACCCAACTTATAAATAGTGAAATATCCCTTTAAATGTAGGGTCAATACCATGTTGTATTGTCACATTAACATGACTGCGGCGTCATATCAGTTTTGCCCACTGTCAGTGCATTAAATGGCATGTCTCTGTAAAGTTCATCGTCAGACTGAGCAAAATAAGAGCTGTCTTGGTTTTTGCGTCTGTGATTCAGTAATTATGCTGCAGATTTACCAGTTGTTGGCCATAAACTAGGCTGTAGGATAATAAAGTCCATACATTTAAAGGCAAACTTATTGTCAGCCATTTGCTGTGGTTATAGTTATAACTGAACTAAGAAACGAGAAGTTAAGGGTTTTAATTTTTGGAAATGCAAACTACACTATCTACTAAGTTTGCTATGCATAAATAAAGCAGATTACTATTCTCAGTGAGTAAAGCAGTACCTTTGCCTAACACTAAAGTTAAACCCGCTAGACTTTCTGTACGGAGGTAAGGAGGCATCCCAGACGTGGTCCTGGCTGTCATTTGTTGTGACACTTTACAGGAGGTAAAATATGGATTTCAATGGCTGTCAGATCCAAAACCCTATAACAGCTACAAATGTGCTTGAAACATGTAGCCTTGCCTTAGTATTCCTGACATACTGTCAGGCAGTAAGAATGACATTACAGAAATCAAATTTGATGATGTGTTGTGGATGTTTTTTATGCATTTCTGGACTGAAAAATAACAGCTGTATCTGGCAACACTGGGGGGTGAGCTTTAATGTTCCTGCGCCCTACATCCTGCACCCAACTATGACAAGGAATATTGCATATCTCCCTGGTAGGAGAACATCTCGTATTCTGCATAAATCTGAAAGAGAATAAAAGCCAAAAGAAAGATGAGAGGAGGAGAGTGAAAACTGTGTACATGGGTGTAGCTCATTCAATTTTATGTGCTCTCCTCCCCGGTGTAGATCATTAGCGAGATTATCAGATGTAATCATCTCATTCTGCTGCTGCAGAACTCAGACAGACCCTGCCAACCGCACACCATCCTCTCTCTCTCCTGCCTCCACTGAAGACAGGGAGCAAACGCTAAAGCTTTCAGGGACAAAATCCCATTTGTGCATCCGCTGTCTGCATCCCAAGCTTGTTAGTTCCAACACTTCAGTGATCCCGGCGGAGCGGACGCACAGGCAGTAGCAGGAACCGTAATGGCCATCACCCAGACAGCTCACACTCGCATGCAGGAGATGAACAGCAAGGTGCACTCCCCACTCGCCTATACCCATGCCATTAAAAAGAGAAACTTTCTTTTATTGCAGATAGCAAAACACTTATTCTGTACCTTTCCTTTATCGTGCAGATGAAATAAAGGCCTTTCAAAATCGCAGTGGGAGGAGCAGTTTAGGGGCCGTTTGCCTCTGTAATAAACTGGCCCTGTCGCTGGAAACACCACCGTCCTCATTGGTGAATCTCAGTATGACTTTTGTTTCTCTCTTTGATGTCTTTGTTCTCGAGCTATTTTCCTCCACATGATGAACACAGGGATGAAACTGTCAAGACATCCATACAGTTCACTTGATCTCCTCCAGCTGCAGCTTCATCTCTCACACACAGCTGTAATACTTCACTCTGCACACTTTTCTCACGTCAATTACGGTTTGTCATCTTTCATCTGTGTTCTTCAACATGATTGATATCATCTCCAGAAAACCTCCAGTTTATTACAACTTAGATTGGCATATCCAGGCAATTATGATCATTTTTATAGTGTAATCCCCTAAAGTAACCGCTGTGATCTGGTGTGAGAGGAAAAAACAAACACAAGCTGCCAGAAGATCAGACAAGCTGTCAGCTTCAAGTTGAAGTAAAATTAAAAAAAAAAAAAAAAAACTTTTTTGGGGAAAAATGAAAGCATGTTAACCCTGAATGGTCCTCAGTTCAGTTTTGTGGCATATGATTTAAATTCATACAAACTAATGAGGCAACAGCAAAGGTTTTTAACAAAAGAATTTGGTTTTCAAACATGATTATTATAAACAATAAGACTAAAACAACAGCTGCAATCTCTTACAGTGTAAAAAGCTGCAGTACCAAGAACGTCCACTTGAGGCTCGCTTTAGAAACACTGGGAGCCCATATGTCCAGCACAGCGTTTTGGCATGGAGTGCAAGTGTCTTTCCTAATTTCCACCTAATGCATACAGTATGTCATTTATACGTTCTGCGCCTTTGCTGTTAAAATCGCAAATGATTGTGCACTCCAATTCACATGAAGTGTGGTTGTAAGAAAATGAGGAATGATCAGGTGCAAAGCTGTCGTGTTCCTAACTTGAAGATGCAGGAAAGTCTAAACTCAGGGGTGTAAGTGTTTCTGCTGTTTTGAAGATGCGTGACGAGACTGGCACACATCCATGAGATCATAACACATGCTTTACTGAGCTTGTTTCTCTTACACGGGATGTACATCAGTAAACCTTTACTGTCAAATATCAGATCATTTGTTGAAAAATTCAGCTTGAAGTTTACAATGAGATGGAGAGCTAAGCCAGTGAGCCAGGACAGGTCTATCATAAGTATACAGACATCTGATCCTGTTGATTTTAACCATAGATTTTTTAAAAAAAGAGGTTTCTTTATGCGAAACTGTCTGGCTCATCTTTTGAATATTTTCTTTTGCTCTGGATGAAAAAAAGCACTTGAATCTTTAGATATCACAACCCTCTTCTTTGAGTTGTTGTGGCACAATGAGAGGACAGTGATGCAATAATCTAGCTGATACTCAAACCAAACAGCTAAACCCGCTGTGTACATAGTGAAATGACAGCCACCAGGCACACACCAATGCAAAGGGAATGAGAGCAGACACTCTGATTGGTTTGATCTTTGTTATATGCCCAAAACACACCCATGTATAATCAAGGCACATCATCCATCCTCTTTCTGCCCTGAACCTGGCTTTGCGCTGACATGTGTCGTCAAAATAGTAAAATATAGACCAACACCGCAAACCGCCATGCACCTTAGACAGCACACTTCATCACGTCAAAAAAGGGCCCAGGATTTTTTACCCACCCAATATTAAACTGTCTTTTCAGTGGGACAGCATTTGGGTCGCTAATTTGAGTACCTTTTCTCCTTATCCAACAGTGGAAACACCTGTTATTGTGTACTGTGTACTGAGCTGAACTGAACTGGACAGCCTGGTGGAAACAAGGATTTTGGGTACTCCAATTTCCTCCCACAGACCCCCCCAAAAAAGCATGTTATGTTAACTAGTGACTTAAAATTTTCCATAAGTGTGGATGTGTGCATGAATGGTTGTCTGTGTCATATAACAGCCCTATGATTGGGTAGGGACCAATTCAGGGTGTATCTCACCTCTTGCCTGATGTCAGCTGGGATAGGAGACAAGCATTGTCATCTTCAAAACCAGAGTTGAACTGCACTGCCCTCTTCTGTAGAACTGAAAGGAAGAGTGTGTCGCATTATTCACTATCACTGTCATGCAGCGCCTCAATTTTGTAATCATACACAAATTTGAGTAAGCTACAAACTTTGTGACTGCATCACAGAAAACACTGAAGTTGTTGTATTTTTTAATGACCAGAGGCTCTGGAAATACTTTCAAGTACAAATACTTCAAATACATGCAGTGAAACACAAGGGGACGTTGATTCACAACAGGATGAAAGGATCCATATATGTGCATGTAGACATGCAGGTGATGGATTCTGAGTTTCATACATTTTTTGATTGGACAATTGTTTCCAACAGAAAGCCAAGGGTATTTCTGTTGGAGGTGAAAATGCAGTTTTATTGTAGATCCCCAATCTGTGATCTTCTTACAAATATGAAGCAGCATTTACCAACATGGGTTCTCACTGTCAGTACCATTTCAGTGTGGGAATTAAGTCAACAGTTCCCTTTCCACTCATTTCTAAAAAAAAAAAAAAAAAAAAAAGAAGAAGATATCTGCATATGATAGTTTTCAGTGATAGCCATTGGCTACAGAGATTGCCCATCCACGCACCACACAATGGATAAGATTGACCCACGTATCCATGGTTACAACAGCCTAGAAGCTATACAAATTATAAAGTCAATAGTCAGATAAATATTTTGCTTGAGAAAAGAGAAGACATTTTTTCTATGAAGTAAGTTTTTATTTACCAACTCAAAAAATAACTTTCTGACTACAACACGGATTATAGAAAACTAAAATACATGTTTGCCTAACTCTTAGACTTACTTACAGTCATTCATTCAGGGAGAAAAACTGGGCATTTCTCTCCACTGAAATTGAACTTCTTAGGATATTGTTTATCATGTTCAGACAATTTCCAGAAGGCGCAACTGTTCATTGGATGAGAAGAAAAAATCTGCTCCTAAAGAAAGTTAATAAAATAACTTAATTAATTCCTCTTAAGTTTCCCCTTCACAGTTAATCTACTTTTAAGGATAATGTAGAACCTGATCGTGATTTCCTGCACTGGATACTACAACTACACTTGAAACTGGAAGTGGTCATTGAGCAAACCTCCACCCCCACCAAGGCATTTCTGACACTCTTAGATAAGTAATTATCAAAACTGTGGAAATCTGCCCCATTTTGTCATATGAACAAATCCTTTAAGAAAATTCTTGGATCCACATCCGCATTTTGATCACCACCACAATCTAATCACCTGTCCCCACTGCTTTCATCAACATTTCCTTAAAATGTTATCAAAATCTGTAGAGAACTTTTTGAGTTATCTTGACACAGACAATCCAACAGACTAATGCTGAGAAAAACATAAGCTAAGAAAAACCTTTCAGCCTTGGTCTACAAGTTTTGTACAGGGGAACAAATGTATAAAACAAAATTATGTAAGTTCTTTTTTCCCCTCTCTTTCAATAGTCTTTATTTATTTAAGGTTCTCCCTGAAAACTGATGCAACTTAGAGCAGGTGGAAGCATTTCCTCTGCTTGCAGACATGTGGGTGTTTCTGAAATAAAGGTCATCTCTGCTCCATATCATTATTGGCTGCACTCTAATATGGACAAGTCTAAAGCCAAAATACCTCAGATGGGTTCTGACATAAGAATCTACTGATGTCATTTGGAGCTAAGACATATTAAAAACTGAGTTTGCTGGGGGAACAATGTAAAACTACTCCCACAAACCAATGACAAACTTGAAAATGCAGAGGAAATGTCATATGCACTTCAAGCACTAGGAGCCTTTTAAAAACTTCGCCAAGTGACTGGACAAAAGTTCTGAGAGAGAATAGAGAGAGAATACAGCACTATCAGGGGTGGTCCTTATATGAAAGCAGAAGGTTTTAGAATATTGGTGACTGTGAACATACAACAGCAGCCATAAATAATGAACATGATATGACCTCTTTAAAGTAAAAATACAACAAAACATCAATGGCAGTAATAAAAATAAATCAAAATTATTGTCAGAGATTTTTGTATACAAATTGCAATTAAGAAGGCAACAGGTGTAGCACCACGGTCACAGGAGCTTTATATGCCATTTAATGGGGAGGGCTTTACTTTTATTGGCTTAACCCCCAATCAGCTGTTGCCCTATCTATATTGATGGAGTCCATGTTATGAACAGATCAAATGTATCTCTTTTGAGCACACTTTTCTCAACATCTCCCATCACTGTTAATAATTAACATTAGCATTGTCTTGCTTTGTATGTGTTGAAGTGCTGTTGCTAAGTTTTATCAACTCAAATTGAATAAAATTAAATTCTAAATGCTGTTGAAAAATTATTAGATAATAAACAATCTGAAAAACCTAAAAATGTCATGCAGCATCCAGCTCATGCTGACAATTCCCATTGGGAGGTAAACATTGCAAAGCTTGATGAATTCTCCTTCTCGACATATAGACCAACTTTCTCTCAGTACATTTAACCACAACTGACAACCAGCGCCCGTGCTGTCACATCAGTTTAATGGAAATTAAATTGATTTCATCATTAGCCAGAGTCTCTTAATCAATATTGGGATGGGTGGAACAATTTCAAAAAGAAGTGTGCAAATAGTTTCTACACATAGCTGACTTTACTAAAGTTGTTTCTGTGTCACTTCCATATGCAGGCTGAAAGTTTTCCCTAAAATAGGATTTAGTAGGAGTGTATGTGAAGGTGTTTCTGTGTCAGTCACTTGAAGGACGGACAGCTGTTCCAGCCTGTTTACCTTACATGTGTCAAAAAGATAAAATGACTAAATACAGGGTTGCAACATACTTGCAAATGAATTATCTGAGTTTTTATTCTACTCACTTCTTCAGAGGGGTTTATGCATGAACATTTCCAGCTCCTCATCATTTTCTTTGGATCCTTTTTAAACACAAATATGTCACCACATTCTGCCCAGCAATTAAGACGGACCAGTGTAATTGAACAATTACAAAGCTTGTCTGCTTATTTTGCAATGAACGTGTTTGTTTATTGCCACTGGAGAGTGAACACCATCTGCTATCAAAGGGAAATTCTTTGACCCACTTTGTAAAAAACAGATGCATCTCTTGAAGGGAAAGACCAGCAATTTCATACAGGAGGGTGGTGTGGCATGCATAAATGAATATTTCATCTCATAAACTAGCACTGCCGCCTGACTGTTTAATGCCTCCATTATATATACGACAGACACAAGTAAAGGACAGTGTGAGGACAGTGTTTGGTCTACAGCAGAGTTACCCAACTCCTGGGCCGCAGACCAGTTCCAAGCCAAAGCACATTTGGTACCTGGTCCTGGGAAAACGAAATGACTAATTTCATGACTGTTTCTAAATAATGGAGAGTGAAGGGTGTTTCATATTGAATGGATGACCAGATCCTTGCATATCTGTCTGTGTAGCTTGACTGGACTAACTTAACACACAAGCTCTCCGTCCCTGTTACCACTCACAAAAATGTGAGACTCATTATAATCTCGTTGTTAAATCTTGTCCTTATGTATTCCTCCATGTGTGCCCTGGGCATATCTGTAAAGATATTTGACAGTCAAGGTACATGAGAGTGTTCATCTTTGCAATGTGAAGACGGACTGAGTTCAGAGGTAAGAACTAACAACGTATCAGTAATCAATCGAAACATCTTTTTATCTATCAAATTTTTATTACCTCCGCCAAGGAGGTTATGTTTTTGCCAGCATTTATCTGTCTGTCTGTTTGTCTGTCTGTGTTCAAAATAACTTGAAAAGTTCTGTACGGATTTGGATGAAATTTTCAGGAATTGTCGGAAATGGGATATGGAAGAACTGATTAAATTTTGAGGGTGATCCGGATCACCGTCTGGATCCAGGAATTTTTTTAAGGATTCTTTAACATTGCCAGATAGGAACATTTTCGCCAAAGTGGACCGAAGCTGCTTGGCGGAGGTCTGCACTCTCTGAGTGCTTTTCTAGTTTTACCTTTATTTAACCAGGAAGTAACATTGAGATTAAAAATCTCTTTTACAAGAGAGCTGGCCAAGGTACTCTAGCAGCCAATACAGTGTTACAAACTTAACAAAACAACAACAAAACATTAAGCAGCACAACAACTCAGAACATCAGTTCAGCTCAGACTGATGAGTGATGGATAAAACACTTACCTTCCTTGGATGTACACCATTTTACAGCATTTTCCTACATGCTTAAAAGGTGCAGCAGTTTAATTAATTACTGTGTCAACAGGTGACTTTCAGCCAATTGGGTTCCTTAATGTCAATGTCTCTTTAATTGTAGGTTTAGAAACAAGCCCATGGCTCTCTCTGCTCCTTCATTATGGAGACTATGAACATTGAGTGTGTCTGTGTTTGTTGTTGATGCTCCTCAAACCCTTGAGGAGTTTAGTCTTGTTCAACCATGAAGGCTGACATGCCTGTTCGTCAAGTCACTGCACGATTTTAAGGTTCTGCGATCACCTAATCTGGCAGAATGACCATCACAACCGCCAAAATAAATCTACACTGACTTTATCATGAGAAGGCTATCTGAAAATTTTAAAGAAAATGTAAGGTTTGAATGTGTGATTATGTTTTATCTCTATCTAAACACAAATTTCAAACCTGTTTAAGCTCTGCATTTAACACAGTACTTGTTAAAGTTTGGATATCTTGCATTTCAAAATTTCTTAAAAGACAATTTAGTGAGGCATATTAGCTCCGCATAAATATGTAAATCCAAATACAACCATCAATAAATGATTGCTCTAAAAAAATATTCTTAATGCATAAGATGCAATGCATGATGTTGTAGTGGCAACTTTGATTTAAAACATTCCTGACAGATTTTTCATGTTTTCTACACATTGTTATTATTATTTATGAACTTGCTTGCTACATTTAATAAGAAGGGTTGCTGCATGTGGCCCCTTGACTTTATTTGCCCACTCAGTCTTTAATAGATGGGTGTTTTCTCTCTCTTTCTTTCTCTCTGATGATCATATGTACATTTTTACACACAAAATGGAAGGTACTTTAAAATGTCAGAGAGACATGTACGTCTATATAAGTGTTCTGTACTGAGCAAAGACATAATTTTGCATATTATATAATATATTATATTATATAAGAAACATAAAGTGAAATTGAACACAGGGAATGGAGTGGTTTACTCCAACTAGGCCAAGTGTTGTGTTTGTTGTGTTGTCTTGACTATTGTTGTATTAGTTAGTTTTGCACAGTGCAATGTAAGATTTGTTCATTATGTAGTTGTTTTGTAGTATTTTGTTACTGTCAACTTGCTGTCCTTATATGCTGTGATCATTGTGTGTAGGAAATTAATATTAATGCAAGTTGTGTAAACCACTTTTGGAATGGGCTTTAGGAAGAGTAGCTGTTGCCTTTGTGAATCCCAATTAAGATCCAAATAAATGAGAAATGAGAATCCTAAGGAAATACTTTCTGCCCCGGCTCCAGCAACACCCTCAGGATTTTACTACAGCTTTCAAAATTTGATGGTGACTCCAAAGTCACAGTAAGAAATGTTAGGTGTAAAACCAGAATATATATAACAGACAGACAAAGAGTCAAACGGCTGAATGCTTGCTGCATACAACAGCAGGCAACACCACAATATAAAAACATACATCCTAAATTTACGTAAATCACTTATAGGAGACACATTTTGCCGCAACTTAGCCTACCCTCCAGGCTAATGTTTGATGAAACAGAGAGGTAACAGGGGGAGTAAAGCACTGATTATATTCAGCCAACTGTTAAAGTTCTCTTGACTGATGTAGGAATGTTCATACATTGAAGTTTATCCTTTAGACTTTCAACAAGTAACATGAACATAGACAAACATGTTGTGCAGTTACCTCCGGTTCACTTCGTCCTGCTGTCAGCATTAGCTCATAGCATTGAGCAAAATAAATACTACACAGCATTAAAATACTCACATTTCCATGATCAGGTTTGGCGACAGATTGTTGGTACTGCACCCGGAAAAGTCTAGTTGCCAGTCCTGGGCTGAACTGACTGAAGTTGAAGAAGCAGTTGGACGTGAAGTGATTGGCACACACATAGCCTACAGGTTTTAGCTGACTGTAGCTGGCTCATTCCCTTCAAAAATAAAATTAATCCACTGGGCCCTTTGGTCCTCCGAGGCTGGTAGCCTATATGTGAAGATATATGTGACTGTTTACAGCCAACAACCGAGCAGTGATAGGTTTGGGTCTAGACATGGTGTACACCGGTTTCTCACTAACAGTGAAAACAACAATGGTGGCACTTCGCAAAGAAGATTCTCAAGCCAGGGGTGGGGATACTCTGGTAGAGGTAGGCTTATGCAAATGTAAATGCTTGTTATGTATCTGTATATTGACAGACTCAACAGCTCGCCAAATACCACAAGTTTACATTTATGCAGCCTGCTAAATATTTGTGATGTGTCTTTTGGCTGTCTGATGTACTTATAACATTTAATTGCAGTAGGTAGCCTGTTAAGCAATGCCTGTTGCCCTGAAGATTCACAAAATGCTAGTGATGAATACACGTTCACTCTTTCTTTCATGTCACACATCAGAAAACTGCTTTCCAGAAAGTGCTGTTAATGTGGGTTTGTTGTGTCGTTCATCCTCCTAACCGAGAACATGGAAGTCTGCTGTCAATGTTAATGCAAATGGCAACTCAAGTTCTCTGGACAAAAATGTCTTGTTAATGTCAGAGGTCAGAGGTGAATTTCAGGGACGTTTGGGATGATCGAGAGACAACAGCAACTCTTATCACCACTTGTTACAACCAATATGTACAGAAGACCATTTATGAACACAATATTTTGGGAAGATGGGCTACAGCAGTAGAAGACCACACCAGAAGCCATTCTGCCAGCTAAGACAACGAGACTACAGTTCACACAGGCTCTCCAATTGTTGACAATAGAAGACTGGAAAATTGTTTCCTGGTCTAATGAGTCTTGATTTCTGCTGCAGCATTCAGATGGTAGGGTCATAGTTTGATGTAAACAATATGAAAGCATTTATCCATCATGGTTCAGGCTGGTGGTGGTGGTGGAAGGGTGCAGAGGATTTCACACTTTAGGCCCTTTCGTACCAACTAAGCATTGTTTAAACATCACAGCCTGAGCACTGTTGTTGCTTTGTGACCCATCTTCTAGTGGATACCTGAAGCAGCATGATGCACCATGCCAAAAAGCTCAAATGATCTCAAACTTCTGTCATGAACATGAAAATTAGTTTCTTGTACTCCAGTGGCCTCCACAGTCATCATATCTCAAACAAACAGAGCACCGTTGGGAAATGGTGGAACCAAAGATTCACAGCATTGGGTGTGCTAAAATATTAACTTTATTTGCATATCACTTTTAAAAATGTTTATAAAGTGCTTTGACAAACAGACAGGAACATACAGAAGACAAAGCACAAGAGCTTAAGCACAAAGGAAACTAAAAAACAAAAAGCACAATTTAAATTAAATGACCCTTACAAACATACACAAGCAACACAATTAACCCAAACACTATAAGGACCTAAAAAGAAAGAGCATGAGCACTTGTGGTGTGCCTCAGACCAGCGGTGCTCATGGCGGGGAAAATTTTCAGGGAATGTAAGGAAACCTGAGAGACAAAAATGGGACCAACAGTCCAGGCCCATACGCACCCAACACGGTCTGAAAAACACAGAGGGTCCTCCAACTACAGGGCTAGAAACACCAACACGCATCAGCCTACGCCCAAGGCACAAGCTGAGACAGTGCAGTCCCCAGTGTTGTCAGCCCTGTCAATCAAATACCCTCCATTCTCCCCAAACCATACCAAGTGGCCCGACCCAGACCAACCATGACCACTCCATGGGCAAAAGGGGGTAAAACCCATTACTCACAAGGTGTACTTAACAAAGTGGCTCAGCATATTTTCAAATGTCAACAAGATGATATAGTAGTCTCAGTAAGCCTTAAGGTGAAGCGTTAATTATGCAAAATAACAATGTTTATGAAACACAAAGATCCATCTAGTGTCATTTAGTGAAGCACAAGGCTGTATTATCTGTCCATTAACACTTGCTGCTGCACTGAACTTTTGTAGCTCATGTACCATCATGTGAATCTCTGTTTTTATGGTAAAGTTGAGAATAAAAAAAAAACCCTGAATCAACAAAGTGACCTCCGTTCTCTCCAGAACAGCATCAGCGAGACATCATTATATGGACGCAATCTTCATTCTCGACTTTCTAGCTGTAGGACATTTTTACTGTCTTCATGAATACTGTTGAGGATGCCCGGCCGTACTGTGGGAGTAATATATGCATGCCTAGAAGTAGAAAAAAAAAACACGTGTTTTTATCAAGATAGTTCCAGTAGGATTGGATGGCAAACAACAACAGGAATGGATTAGATTAAAGAAGTGATAAAAACCAGCTTGACACAGAGTTCATCCCTCCATACTTGTTAGCATTAGTATGATGCCGGAGCAGATTTATGGTGGTATAACATGGCGAATTAAAAGAAGCCCGTACGTGTTCAGAATGAGAACAGATACAAAATAAAAAGGCCCATTCTCCCTGCGCCTACATCATAAACAAGTAATGGATGTATCAGTTTACTGTCGTGTTATATTTTATGCTGACAAGAGGGGAGCTGCAGGAAGAAAAAAAATGTCTTCCCCACTATGGATTTTGTCCCACATTTACACAGCGGTTGTGTGGGCTAGCTCGGACTCTTCAGTGGGCTTCCTTCAGGCCTTCCACACGTGCTGAAAGGAAAGTCGATACTGTTTAAAACCCTGGGCAACTTTTCCAAGATTTTTTTTAAATGAACACTTTAGAACTTGGCCAAAGGTGATGTTTTCTCTGCTCCCTCACTTCTTTCTCCATTCGGGTGTATTGGCAGGCAATTGCTTACTACCAACAGCCCTTTTCCTCCCACATGCAAGCACACACACTGATACACACACACACTCACATATTTTTTCCTTTTTGTCTCCCTCTTTTTCTTGGTCTCTCCGTCTTCCTTTCAAGTCCATTCCCACCCCTCCTACCCCACCCTCTCTCCCTCCCTCCGTCTATGTGTCTCCACTTGCACTTCCTCGCTCCGTTCCCATCTCGCCCCCTTTTGAAGTCTGAGACAGCTCGAAATCCGACGTGTTTTTTTTTTTTTTTTGGACAGCCAAGGGGAAATGGCTCAGAAAGAGCAGCTCAAGTTCGATTACAGCTGTTAATCAAAAATCTACACTGCCCAGTGCGGCGTGATGTGAGAAATGATTTTTTTTTTTTTTTCAGTTTCGATCCGTCAAAGCCACTCTATTTGTTTCATGCACAGACCTATATGAAGATATATGGTGCTGTGCATCTGCTAAGGCTTGCTCGGTGGGAAGAATTAGAAAAATGGAAACTCACAGGGACTTTTCAAATAGACACCACAGTGAAGATATGCAAGGGCAGACAAATGAAACAGAAAACAGAGCAAATATTCAAATTCAAGCAACTGTATCTTCTATGGCTCAGTGGAGTTCATTCAACAGCCAGATTTAATACGATCCTGCCAATGCTGGGTTATGTTCTGTGGCAGTGTTATTGAATATTCACTCAGATTGTTTAAATTATGTACTGTGTGTGTGCGTTTTATGAGACTGCTACTGTAGAGTCATACTGGTGGCACATTTTTGTGTCAAATTTACAAAAGATCATTAATATATTTGGGATTCAACAATAAAGTTAAACTGTGGTTCAATGTGTTGTTTATTTTTAGTCTTAGTTTTTCATTGGGTCTGGTTTTGACAGCCCTAGGCCTTTGGAGTGTGATTTTTAGTAATAATAATAATAATAATGATGATAAATAATAAATAAATAAATAATCTAAAACCTTACCCTTAATCATGCTGCACATAATCATTGATATAAAATAAGAACATTATCATATCTTAAAAAGAATACACTGAGCTTCTTAACCCAGAGAACACAAAACAGTTGTGCAACATATCTATTTCTGTTGCTATAGAAAAATCAAGGAAAAATGAAACTGTAATTATTCTAGTTTCTTGACAAAAAACGAATCTTCTTCATCATTTATGCTTCTCAAAAAAGTTTCTAAATGTTATTTTGGTTGATTACTTTTACTCTTTCATAATACCAACTGGTATTGTATTATGCGTCGTTGGAAAGTCTGATTAATCACCATTACAATGAGGTACATGTTGTGTGTGCATGTTGGGTGGAAAAAATAATTAAATAAATCATGTGCTGCATATACAGCGGGGATGGTAAATAAACATAAATAGACTTAAACAGAAAATGAATACAAACATACAGCCTACCATCAATTAGTGGAGTGGAGTGAGGTTCTTTCAGAATGTCTTTCTCCCCGCTGCGCATGAGGCTTCACTTGAGGAGAAGTGAAAAGGAAGTGCCCTCATGAACCAAATGTTTATGAATAGTGGGGTGTGTCCTGATCGGTTCTTTGATTAACAAGGTGTGGATGATTTAAAAATATTAATTTAAATAATCAATCTAAATCCAGAATAAATTAACCTAAAATAATTGAAATAAAATCTGGGGCTATGGAGGTTCACGAGGGGCCACTCAGACACAGCGGAGATCACAACTTGAAACAAAACAATCAAATAACGTGGGTTACACTTAACTTAGGTTTATATTTTCAGTTTGATGACTGCTAGAGTATGTTAAAATTCAGCAATGTTAAAAAAAACCTCAGTTTCACATGAGTATGCCTGATCCAGCTGTATTCTCAGTCTATCTGAGACATTCGGTCAGAACTCCTAGCCCTTTAAGCCTCCCTTTCCCATGTGAGCCCAAGTGCTGACACTTTTCCCAAAAATCAACCTTGATCAGTTTTCGAGCATACACGTTAATAAGTGACATTTTTTAACTCCACCTCAGCCTGGCCTGGCTGCAAAACTGACACGAGGCATCTCCATAAGATCATTTTACTATTTACCCATCCTGAGGACCTACCAGTAGGCTTCATATGCCTGAAGATCCAACAACCTTGTCCGTGATCGCCTTTTTCTGCCCCTCTGGTGGGGGCCTGCCGAGGAGAACATGGTCGCACTGGTCTGAGAACTTGCCGAGGTGCCAGCTGGACTGCAGTGGATGGAAAAGCCGCCAAAAGAGCACACAGATTTGTCAAGTTGAGAAGTGGGACAGCTACTTTGCACATAACTGACACACGGTGGTGCCCAAAATGCTTCCACATGGTGCTCTTCACATGTTTCAGTGCTGTCTGCTCAGAGTGGCTTTGCCTATCCTCTAATGACTCAAGGTGTCTTCTTCTTCTTCTGTTGGTTTCTGGCAGACTAGACACAGCCAAGGAATTTACTGCCCCCTAGAGTTTATAGCAGTGTTTTTCAACTTTGAGGTCGGGACCCCACGTGGGGTCACCTGGAATTCAAATGGGGTCGCCTGAAATGTCTAGTAATTGATTAAAAAATTTTAAAAAAAAACAGGCTACTGATAATTTTCTTTTTTTTAAATAATTATTATTCTTTTAAAAATGAAAACACCACACACAGTCTTAAAAAACTATTCTATACTTTCACTTTCTCAAATATAAATGTAGTTCAAATAAAATGCAGCATTTAAAAATATCTGAGCTGGCGCAACTTGATTGACGGCTGCGATCACGTGACTTTACAGTTACTGGTGTTTCAGTTCCCTCGCTTCAACTTAACACACAAACTTGCAGTCAGTAGGAAAAATCAGCATAACAAACCTCCATGGTTTGTACAGTACAGCAAACATGATGAAAAACTAACTCTAAAAAAAATGTCTCTGGGTTCTCCAGAAATTTGTGATGCCAAAATGGGGTCAAGACCAAAAAAAGTTGGGAACCACTGGTTTATAGACTCCCGAGGTGCACGTCATGTTGTTAAGGTCAAGAGAGCATGAGAGCATTTGACGGTTGGGTTGTGCTGTTCAGATGGTTCACTGCTCCAGGCGGCCTAATACACAGTAGAACTGTATATTTTCTATTCAGGTGTATGTTTACACTTTGAGTATGGATTTTTACCCCCATGTTAAACAGCTATTCAAATATCGAGTACAATGTGACAGCCCTGGTTATGATCGGTTAGTTTAGCGCTGCTCTGAGCCATGACGTCAAAAACTTTGCATAACTCTGCAAAACAATGGTATAATGTCACACTTGTGGATCTATTCAGGAGCCAGGGGAACAAGCTGTTGAGTAGAGTTATGATGACACTTGATTCACAAATATGTACAGCAGTCAATGCAGAACTTTGTTCATGCTAACAGAGAAATCTCAGCTTTAACTGTGTGACCTCTCTAGACAGGAGTACTTCATGCTTTCCCTTGCAGTTTTCTGGTAAAATATGCAAAACAGTAACCTCGCAGTGGATACAGTGAATTATGACAACTCATCTTGTGAGATAAAACACAGTTTACTTTACTTTGCAAAGGAAATTAAAGTCATCATGCTAAATTTATAAAATTAACCAGTTTACTGTGGCTTGTGTTAATTGTTTGAAAAGTCACCAAGTTAAAGTTTCACTTTTTGTCCCCATGGAAACTTTAAAAAGCTTGAATGAAAAAAGCTTATATTTAGGGATACTTTTAATCTTTCATCTAAAAATATTGAATAATCTTTCATTTAATGACTCATATTATACATTTTTTATTATTTTGACCATAACTTTGATATGACTAATTATAATGATAAAACAGCAGACTAGAGGCAGTAAGACTGATTGTCTCTCCCTCTTTTTTTTTTTTCTAGATATTTTCACTGTTTTAACTTTTACACACACTGACTCACACATATACACTACACACACACTGTTACAAAGAAACCCTGTCCTAAATAAAAATGAGAAACTACTCTTTTAATTACTGGGCAGATTCAGGCTCAGATTGACCTACTTTTTGTTGGTCCAATATCTGGCAACACTGAACACAATAATGAATCCAGTAAACAAACACACAGGGTCCACAGGGGTAGAAGTGAAAACTGTAACAAACAACAGTTAGGCCAACAGTTTTAAATTATCACTACATTGTAGTACAAGAAAACATTAACCTCAGGCAGCTGGCATTGCACGAAGTCATGGACTGATGCATAAAACCGAACAATCAAACAGGAGACAGCAATCACAACAGTAATAATTCAGTGAAAGCAAATCATTAAATAATCAGAATATCTTAAAAGTGCTTTTAAGCTTGTTAACAATATGTGTATCTAGTTGGCTTGCAATAAATACTGTTTGGTCACTTGACCGGTGTAGAGGGCAAAAAAAACATGCCTTTGTTGTTTGCCTTGCCATGTACTGAACTTTGGATTGTTAATAAACCAGATTTGCCACTTTGGACTGAGTGTGCGTGTGTCTGCATTTGAGTCATTTTGCCACGAGCCTGTTCTTGACAATTTTTACAGCGAGCCGTGTGTTTCTCAGCCAAAACAGAGCCACATTTACCTTAATCCAGTTGGTATGTATGTCCACAGGGTAGGAATATGTCACAGAAAAGACAGAAACCTTACAATTGCTCTTCCTGTCTGTGGCACACAGAGTTAAAGCTTCAGGTTGCCTCCTCTGTGGAGAAACTCCCCTTGTACATCAGAGCGCTTTCATTCTGCAGGTTTCCAGGTTAGTTATGGAATGAATTTGGTCCCTTGTGGGGCAAAATACTGTGGTTTTCCCTAAACTTGTAATAGAAGCTAATTATTTGGTTGATATACAGGAAGAGAGAGCAATTGACAGCAGGAGGATGAGCTGACGTTGCATGACATTCACATGCCTGGTGTGAAAGCTGAGGCAGCACTCACTGGAGCTGAAACATGAAGCAAATGCACGCAAGCACAATGCTTCCAGTGGGAAAAAGGCGCTAGTGTCATACAGTGTCCATCTGCTCTTGAACATGTTTCTTACATGTTCCAGCATTTAACTGCCCTCAAATTCTGAATATGTCCTTCTACGGCACAGTTAAGACCTTTCTGATGGCTTTTATGTGAAATAAGGCCTTTCTTTCATCAAAAATTCTGTACAGACTCCCTCTATGTCTTTAAAATTGACAGCTGCCATTGTTGTTCAGTGCAGAAATTTGTTTTGGTGGGTGGGGCTTAGCGAAGGTTGATTATAGTGAAGTGCTGTACTGATGGTGGACTCATGCTGGGTCTGCAATAAAAATAAAGAATTAAATATATAAATATAAGAAAATCAATTAAGGAGACGGGTATGGCATTGATCTACTCTTTTGTTAAGTGTCTTGAGATAACATTTGTTATGACTGATTGAAACTTTACATAAACGAGGCACACTAAGATCACAATCTCACTGTTTCTTCATTTTTAAGCATGTGTACGGTTGGCTTAAGTTAAATGTTTTGGATTAAAAGAACACTTAAATAATACGTACACATAACAATTGACATGATTATTTTGGTTTAATGAGAAAAACTCAGTTTAACTCAACACAAACATTTGGTTCATCGAAAGAGAAAAAAAATCAGTATAAAGGTTACAATTCCCCTTTTCTTTTTTTTGAGTGTACAAGTGGACACTGTCTAAATAGCTTAATTGTCGAAATAAAATCTGACATGACATATCGTCGTCACTTATTCCAACTTTCACCAAGTCTCAAATGGCTTTACCACTACATTAAGGTTGCATTTACTTTCACAAAACAATCACTCGAGACAGATAGGTATCTTCTAATCATCTTAAGGTCCAAGTGAAGGTTTGTTGTAGTTTCATGGGTACTCTAATTCAGTCATTTCTATGATATCCCATTTTATAAGACTGGGAAAAACAGTACACAAACAGAACACCTCTGAACATGGTTGCTGCTGGTGAAAAGTTGAAAATGGAATCGTAAAATATTGAAAATAAGGAAGAATATGTTTTTATATTTCTCTGCTCCTCATTAAACTGTTGTAAAAGTTACAACTAACAATTCAGTTTCAGCATTCACTCGCCGGCTTTACTTGTTGCATCTGCATCATTATCCCCTCCAGCATGGTCCCATTAAGTTTCATTATCGTTCAGTAGAGAGGACTGATGGTGGTGAACTGCATGCCATAAGAGTCTCTTAACAATCTTCTTCTATCTCACACTGTAGTTGCAGGCACCAGAGTCCATCTTTTAATCAAACCATAAAGAAATTGAGACGTATAAAACCCTCCATGTTCTCTCAGCGTTTCTCACATCACTAATGCAACTGTACGGATCCAAGTGGACAGATAATTATAAAGTCTGGGTCACTTCAGGACAAAATATGAAGACAAATGAAGTGGAAGAAGAATGAGAGAGCTTGGAGAACTATGCGAGATGGAGTGATAGTTTCAAGGGTGCTATGGATGAACTTTGGAGGTAATGATAATCTCAAACAGGTTTATATGACCCTTCTTTTTAAATCACAGTCAGCCTTTATAGATAAAGACAAAAATCACTGCAGAAAATTGAATGTCAAGTCAATACATCGTAGTTTAAAACTGGAAAAAATATTCTACACCATATCCTGAGATTGGCTTTAAATCCATCAATTTTTGCCAAGACTTCCCCATTCGTGGTTTGCTAATAAACTAAAATTCTACGTGAAGCACATAGTCTACAAATGTTTTATGTATGACAGAGCAAAGCTGCAAAAAGAAGCCCACATGGGCCTTGGACTTTGAATTCAGTCAAATGGATCACATTTTCTATGTTCACAGTAAATTCCCATTTGAACCCCTTCTGCTCGTAGTATTGACATTGATTCAAATCATTTAAAAACTTGAAGATCACATGTTAAGATTTTTTTGAAGTTTTTATGAAGCAGAGTGCTAAAATTGTTATTTTCCAGGATTTAAGTCCTATATGGTACAGTAAGCACTTAATGCATAATGAAATGCCACAACTCAAAATATTTACAGTAAACAAATATAATAAATAGCTTTCTGTTGTGCTATTGTATTTCTTTACATATGACCATGATATCTCATTCAATTACCTGAGAGAAGTATTCAATATAACTTTGATCTATTTTACATGACATCTGATGATTACACTGTTTTTAATTATGCACCATAATGGCCAGCATGCATCCCCTGCATTAATTTAGCATGTGGATTGTGCACATTGTCCAAAATCAATGCAGCGCAGATGTGAGCTTCAGTCTACACCTGATCGTTAGTATCAGTGCAGGGGCAGAGGACATGTGACAGCATCAAGAAAGTTATAAACAAGTCCACAATCATCAAATTCTAAATAATGTGTGAAACTGCAAAGACGCAAATGTGGCTGTTTATGTAGTTGAAGGTAGATAAATTCTCTTTTAGAAGTCAGAAATATGGAAATAAGTTTGGTGAACTACTTTAACGTGACCGTGTAAATTATGAGTTATACTTGAGTTGACACCATGGTCGACCTTCAATCAATCAATCAATCAATCAATAGAGCAGGCTCAAGCAGTTCTCTTCATTTTTAAGATACACATACATGTATATGCATCTATGCAGATAAAAAATTAAAATAACTATAATAGAATAAATAAAAATACCCATTTCCACATATATACATATACAAAAATCCAAACCCAACGTGAATCCACCATGTGCACAACACTGGGTCAACCTATAGTACAGTGCACTGTAGGTGTGTTCTGTTTAAGTTTCTTTGGCTGATTTGTCTAACATACAAATTACTGATAAGGAGTTTTGATACAATGCTTAAAAAACACTTCAAAATGAAGCATTGGAGGGCACACCCTCTGTATTTGCTAGTACTTTAATGACAACATCTGTCAGCGCAGTTGGTTGCAGTTGGTCACTCATTAAACCATAACATCAAGACACTTAAAACCATGTACGGTTTGACACATCATAGAAATCATCATAGAAATGGAGTGCAGACGATGCTAATAGTGAGGTACTTGTCATCAGTTGCTAACAGGCATTTGATTATGATGTTGATTACTGGAGTCCATCCATCCATTATCTATACCTCTTATCCCTTTCAGGGTCATGGGGGGCTGGAGCCTACCGCAGCTGACACTGGGCAAGAGGCGGGGTACACCCTGAAACAGTCAAGAGTGCAGGGCCACATAGAGAGTTGGCTCTCACATCCATACTTATCACTCACTGAATATGCTACTGAAGGATTCTGCCTGTTCCCAAACACTTTCTATGGACTGTTGCCCAGATGGACTCGTGAAATATACTGAATGGTCCATCTGGTGTGTCAGGTTAGCATCCAAGGATTGGCCTCAACAATGTTCCAAATGCTCCTTCAATAATCAAATGAATGTCGTCACATTGCTTGGTCCAATTCTACAGTTCATGACTGGGTCAGGACCCAAAGTTTTGGAAACTTTGATCTAAATTAACACCCTTGTCTTGTCTTTTGTGCCTCTGAAATTTTCTTAACACAAAGAAAAAAATGTAATATGAGCATTTCTCAACGTAAAACCATAAGGAGGGCAACTGATCCTTTGGAGTAGATGTGCTCACATACAATTACAACTTGACCACAAAGCCTTTACTGTGCATTTCTTACAATATTACTCAGAGACAAAACACATTCCTATTTGAAGGTCACAGTAAACAATGCCCACGTCCTGCAAAATCAATTTTCTTTGCTTTAATGTTGTTAGAATGGGCGTCAAGCAGAAGAACATGACACCTTTCACTAAACCCTCACTTCACAGAGAAATGCTCTAGCCCTCTTAAAAGAAAACGACGCTTAAGATGCTCAGCTTTTTACTTCCTGTGGTTTATTATGTTATAGCTACCTACATGTGTGTTTTCTGTTTGTCACAGGCAGACATCATGATTGTGTAGACACACAAGACATGATTGACATCCTTTTGTGTATGATGACATCATACACAACAGGACATGGGATCTTTAAATTGGAGTTTGCTGACCTGACATACCAAATGGACTGCTTCATACATCTATGCTATATATTTAACTTGTTCCTTTGGGCAAAAGACCATTGACACTGTTTGAAGAAGGAAGAACCTGGAGAGAAAGAAACCTTTTGTATGGTAAATTGGAATGATGACAGACAAAATCTGGCAAATCCAGCTGTTACACAAGGTCATGAGTTTGCCTTAAGCAAAACCTAAGCTAATTTTTGGGCTTTTTATGCCTGTATTATAGAGACAGAGCACTACACGTTGGGCAGAGAAAGGATGGGAAATGTTATATGGGATCGAAGCCATAGGCTGGAATTGGGCCACCTGTTTAAGGTCAACCACCTCTGCTAATGGGGTATGCAAACACAACCTTAGGGCCATTGCTGCCTTGATGCACATGCTTTGATGAGTTCACGTGTTAAAGCTCAATGCTATCTTTTTATATGTAAAACAGACCATGAGTGATTCCTTGCCAGGTCTGTACACTGTATTAATACTTTTGATTTGGCAGAAGCATTTATTAATGATATGATACTGTTACTCAATGGTACATCACATTCTCTTTTTAGGACTCAGAAGTCATTGGTATCAACACATGCAATATGATATATAGGTGTAATGAATTAAAAAACGTAACAATAACGGCTGTACATGTAGTGAAGTTAAATGTTCTAGAGCACTAATCCACAGATAGTTCCTGTGACTAATTGAGATTAAGTATTATCAATTAGTGATGCAAAGCACAGTGAAGAGTACAAATGGCTCACGAGCACCCCTGAGATTCACACTCTTCTGGACAGCATGGGGAAATATGAGCTAAGGTTTGAGGATCATACATTTGCACATCAGCCCCTCTGACTGCCATCACCAATCACATGGAGGATATGAAATTTCAGCAAAGTCACAAGCTAATGCAATCAGATCATACCAAGTAAATAACTTGGCTGTTATAAACCTGACGTGAATTTAATTTAGCTCCAAAACTCAGAGCTGCCTTCACAAATGACCCATCTCTGCCGCAGCTCCTCAGCAGCTGAGGACTTGTATAGGTTTTGAAGGAGCTGAAGGAAAAAAATTTGAATCCAGACTGGGCGATGTCAACGAGCTTGTGAAGATTTTTAACTTTATTGAAAACATATTGAAAACCTTCAATATGTTTGCAGCCTGGTTCAAAAAACAGTTTGGGGATTGTTTGTGTCCACATGGGCACGTGTTTAATAGGAGCTTAAATATTTTGTTAGTCATTTGCAGTGATTCTCTAAATGAGTCATACATGGTTGGGGGCATGTCTGAAGTACTGTCACTACAAGCCATTGTGGTGTTTCTGTTCTCCAGGAGGCCTCAAACCCACCTCAGGTCTTTATTTTTGTCTCTTACTGGGCAGACCAGGAGTTATTTAGATTTGGAAGAAAATATCAGAACAAAGTTTGAATTTGGTTTTGAATACATCTCTTCGCAGCAGTGAGCACATATATCCAAAAATGGAGGATATCTGACGGACTGCCTGGTCTCTGTAACCATGGCAACACTGACGTTGAGTGACAGATTGCTGGCCTGTCATTCTCGCCTGATTTATATGTTTTTCTGTATTTCCTAAAACTTTTTTGGTTCAATTATTTCCACCGCCACTCCACGTGAAGATGTAATGCACTGGAGCTGCATGTGTATGAAAATACAGGCTCACTTGCAGCTTGTATTGTTTCATCATAAATAAACAGTTCATTTGTTAAAAAAACAATCCTTAACAAGAATGGGGGGAGAGTAGGACGGTCAAGAGTTGTGACACACACTTTCTTACTTATCTACTGTATATGAGCTTCTTCTCAGTCCAAGGAGACTGGAAGGAGCTGAGATCAGGTGTCTTAGGGTTTAAATCAAGTAGCGTTATAAACACAAGCTAAAGCCAGGTGTGAATGGAGGTACAGGAGGTGTCCATTTGTAAGTGGATCACTGGAGATTCATGTTAATGCTCAGTGAACTGAAACTAGATGGTCTCAACACTGGTGTCCTTGTTAGAGGAAGGGCTGTGTTGTAATACAGTCTTATTCTGATTTGTCAATACTGGTAAATAGAAAATAAATTTACATTAATTCTTCATCAATAATTGTGCAATGCTACTTTTTGCATTAAGATTAGAAAACAACAAAATGTGTCTTGGAATTAATTTAACTGAAATGTAATATCAGCCTCAATGCTTTTTTGGCAATAACCCTGCAAGTCTTTTTAATGGGCATCCCTCTAAATCAGAGGTCCCCAACCAACAGACGCTTAATATTGTTTGATACTTGGCATCAGAGAAGCAAAAATAATTAATTTCATCAAATCTTTTTGAATGACTGAGACCCAATTGTGTTTTATATTGAAAGGAATCGGATCTTCACATATCTGTCAGTGTAGCTTGACTGTGCAGACTTTACTTTCTGTCTCTGTCATCGCTGTGATGGACAAAAAAGCACAACCAGGGATAAATTCACAGCCTGTGCATACTTTGTGCACAAGGTACCAAACTTCCTGATGTAGATGGATTTCGTAAGAACTAATAAGATACCAATCAATAATCAATAGAAACATCAGATCAGCTCGCACTGATGACTGACGGATAAACACACACTGTCAGCACAGCATGCCGTTTTGAGAGCATTTCCTCTTTTTAGTAGATGTAGTGGTTAAATTGGTTACTATTTCAACTGGTGACTTCCAGCTGACTGGGTTCCTAAATGTAATTATCAAGCAGCTGATAAAAACAGAGTGAGTCCCCATTAAACAAGCCCATAGCTCCTTCTGATCCTATGTTATGGTGAGTTAAACTACAGTATGTACAACATGTGTGATTGTTTGTCAGTGTTGTAGTTGACATTGAAGGCATAAGACATGCCCACTTACTTTTTTTTCAAAGCCTCAATATCAAACACTCCATGTTGTTTTTAGAGTTAAGATTATTTCCCAAATGTCATCATTATCCAAGGTACACATACCTGAGCTACATGAGTGTGAGGCAATGGTATACGCTCAAGTAAATGACGCAGGTTTGTATGTCAGCAGCCTCATTATAGAAATGATTTTTTTCATTATCAAAAGGGAGAGAATAAAGGCTTGGCTATGATTTCGACATGAAATGCACTGAAATTGTAACATGGGAATGCTTGGTGTTTTTATGCTACGCATGGCTTTCTCCTCAGTTAACCAACCAAACCGACTGCACAAAAAGTCACCTCCTGAACATGGTATGACTAAATTAATCGAGTAAGACTGCCTGTTTACAGCATGAACATGATATCAGTCAGATCAACATTCATGGTGCCTCTGCAACAATTTAACAGTGATTGAAAAGGCCAACCTATGGTTAAAGATACAGTAACTGTAATGAAGCGCACATAAAAAGTCAAGCTCATCTGCAGACAACCATTAATATGAAGAAGAGTTCAAAGTGCTTAAAAGAGTTAAATGCAAAACATTTATTACATATAGAGTAAAAAAAAAAACAGAAAAAATAGATGTAATACAAAATATCATCATTGAACCACCAACATTTTAAAAGGAACAGACTGACTCAAGCCACAAAAATGCCCCAAACAGCAGAAAAGGCAACATCATTTAGACCATTCATAGCTGGCCCATGGGGGCTAAAGATGATTCAACTCATTGAATCACTTTTCCCAAAATAGATGTTGGATTTCATTTTCAGAATAACAAGTTCATGTCCATCCTAAGAAAAGTTCCTATGTAACTGTCTGCAGACTGTCTTGCTGCAGTCTGATCACATTCTGCATTGACACTCTATCAAGGGTAAAAGAGAATAATTCACATTCCCTATAGTTCCTGCCTTTAGTCAAACAAATGCCATTTGAACAATATTTATGACTGGAGACCCTGCCATACTTACCCAACAATGAACCCTCATAGATCTTTGTCTTCCTGCTATCTTTACCTCAACCCAAATCAACTAGTTCTCCAGTCTTTCTATAGATGTTACAATGTTGTCAAGATTTATGCTGTGTTTTATCATGTAGAGCACTTTGAAAACGCACCAGCTTTTAATATAGAACTTCTCTCATTTCTTGAGAATTTTCAGATAATCTTTCAAATGTCTGTATGTGTGCTTAAGCAAAAACTGCTAATTAGATGAGGAATTAATTGATTTATCTAAGATTTATTTAACTGATGAGTGACTAATGGACTGAATAAATCAACGTGCAAATAATTAAAAAAAAACAGGATGGCAGAATGTTTAATAGATTTAATCATTTTTTTATGACAAATCCAAATTTATCTTGGTTTCTAATCAGCAAAGTACTAACTGCATGAGAAAATACATTATTTTTAATTCTTGCATTTTATTTGACCAACTTTTTAGAACAGTATTTTTTTTGGACAGACTGTTTGTGTGGACATGAAAATTTAGAAGAAGTGACAAGTTTCCCAATTTCCACATGAAGTCTTGGTCATAATTCAGTTTACAGTGAAACAGTGTTGTGCAGGGTGTTGGGTTACCAGTATTAGTCAACAAATTGGCATATCTATTAAAATAAATATGTTTAACAAGCAATCCTTATAAATGGCAAAGCCAGAGATAATTATCACCAAACTTAACTGCCCTTGGCTTAATCTTTAATGTCTTTGCTTTTACATCAAGCAGGTCACAAAAACTCTAAAAACAAAAACTATTCTACTTGTTCTGAGCCCAATATCAGACAGATTCAGTTTATTCCTGGCTGGTGAAAGTGAAGTAGCATTCAACCCAAATAAAATATTCAGGGAGAAGAAAATATGAAACATGAGGATCTAAAAACACCCCAAAAAGTACACGTTCTCCATTTCTGTTAGTTGTTTTTAGATGTTGGTCTGATTATTTGATTAAAGAGAGGGAAGGGCTTATCTCCTTTACTTCATGATCAGCTCGGGAAGATTACTGTTATATGGAATAAGACAAACGTCTGCATGTTGTGTTCGAAAGTAACATGAAGCAGAAGAAAATCCTTTTTTTTTTAAGAGAAATGTAAATACATCTTTTAAAAAATATTTAATGGGTAGTTGTTTGTCAAATGTACCAATCATAGATACAAATTAACATGTACACAATCATGAGATACAGCAGCACATCTCAAGGGAGCTACTTTGCCTTGGGCAGAAAAAAGTTTAATAACCATCCAGTCCAAGTCCTGACCGCATTGCCTTCCTATCTGGACACAGGCAGATTTTTAACAATGGTTCTGATATGAAAATTGCAGTTTGCAGTGCCATGAAATTCCATTTAACACAGCTTCTCTAACTTTTACGATGGCTGAATTCACTGACAGGAGGATCACCAAAACAATGAATTTGTCTGAAGTGTCACACATGATGCCTCTCGGTCAATCAGTCAGACAAGTCAGTGTGAGCAAACAATGAGGGTGTGAGACTGAAAGGAGAAAAGACACAGTGAAGTATCAGTAACAAGGCAGGGGAAATAAAGACTGATAGGGAAAAGATGCCATAGCGTAGATCTAAATATGACAAGAAGACTGCAAAAATCAGCTTTACATGGATAGTTTGGATTTTTTCAAAGTGGGGCTGCTCAAGGCCCATGATGCTGGTAAATATAATTGCCAATAAATAAAACAACTGGCTAGCTCTGCCTCTGAAGAATGATAGCCAGGTATGTAGTAGTACATACTGTCACCAAAAGCCTCATGATTACTGCACTTTTATGCTAATACTGCACAAAAAAACAACATTGGCTTGAATAAATGCTACAATAAAAGCCTTAGCAGCATTTCACTTTTTTCAATGAAGCCCCTGCACTTGGAACCTTTGTGTGATGTGACATAGAGTTTATGTATCCCTCAGCCAGCTGCTCAGCTCATCAGTCCTACAAGAAACAAACACTAGCATCACTAAACTTGAACAAAAAAAAATGATTCTGACTCAAGTGACGATAACACGCTGCAAATTGTGGGTATGAGAGGATACCTCTGTGATCTTTTTATTTTAAGAACTTTTGCAGATAGAGTCATGAGAAGAAAGAGTAAAAAAGGGGGAAAAACTGGGTAAACTAAGAAGCAGGACAGATCACAAGTTACCTGTTGGAGCAGATGCATGAACTGTTGAACTGTAAGCCTATGCCCACAAACCCGGAGGCCTATTGCTGTCACAAGTGATGAAATAACGCTTCTATTGAACCTTTCTGATAGTGATCGGATCTGTTGTTGCATAGGTGGGAATCCTGATGTCCATATTTGAAACAACAATCCAAAGTTGGCACGGGCCCATGTTACACAACAGGATGGGGCGACATTGGTTCTGTGACCATTTGTTTTTCCTGTTTTTAAACAGGGACTAAATACAGAGCAACACATCTTCTAAATATTCAAGGAAGTGGAACGGATATTATTTTATGCTCTAGTGACTGCAAACTGACCCCACTGTAGCACTTAGACCTGAACAGTTAAAGAGAAGGAAGCAGCGCATTGCTGGCAGAAGGATATGTAACACATATGTTGTATCACAAAATAGTTCCAAACACAAGGGCTTTGTTGAGAAAATGTTAAATATTGCAAAGGTTCTTACAGTGGCATTGAATCAAGTCAGCGGTTTTATATGTAGATTTAACTTATCGTAGGATAAATACGAAGCTTTTGGTGGCATCATGTACTGCTTTGTATTACCTAGCGTCCATACCCTGCTGTCTCTACAAAGAGGCAAAGCTGGACAGTTGCTTTAATGGTATTTATATCCTCAAGCAGCCCTACTTCACTTTCCTCTTATGGCTGTAATGAGAACCCCCTTGAAGAAGTACTTGAAACGTAACCCTTGCTACAGATGTTTAACAGGATATATAAATGAATATTTAGAATATAATGAAAGATGATTAGGTGTGGTCATTCAAAACAAAACACATCTTCACAAGAGTTAGATGTGACTTCAGTATTTTCCATGACTCAAAGGTTAATGCATTGGATGAAGGCAACCTTATTTTCCTGCACACTAATTCACTGGGCTGTCCATTCTGTAAAATGCTCTTTAAGGTTAAAACAGGTGTTACTTTGATTCAACATTGACTGCATCTTTGCTCATCGTTCATGGGCCATTTAGTTCCCCAGAGAGCTTTAACCCTTTTCTCTCTTGTATGTAACCTTAATGGCACCTTAGCATCAGGAAACAACTCTGACACATTATGTTTAATCCTAGTTATAGCTGTTGGATTTAAAGTCTGTAAATACTGAAACATGTTCTTACACTGTCTTTGCTGCCTTTAAAAATTAACATTTCACACCCTCATTTTATGTATCAAAAAGACTCTTTGCCTTCAGTTTTGCCTGAATCTATTCATGAGAGTTTCACTAGGGACATGTTTGGATGCACAGCTTTAAAATGCTCATACGCGACTCAAACACTGAGCGAGAAGTAATCATGAATAAATGAATGATCACATTTAATTTGGTCTTTTAGCTAAATGCCGGAGTTTACTTTGCGAGCCACTGAAGCAAGAAGACTTGGTAGTGCACTCGCTTCTCGGGCTGAGGGTACAAACATGGCGTACAACTCTGGTGGGCATTTGAACAATTTTTTCAAAGTTTAAACTGCTTCCTGTTGGGCCGGGGGCTGAGTCTTATCAGGGATGACACGACTTATACTCTCTGGATCCCCTGACTGCTCGCTGCTGTTAACTCAAGTGCTTTACATTTCTTTTTACTCCACATCGAGAGGGGAAAACGGCACGAGTCTAAGCTGCATGATGGTTACACCAGCAAAAGAGGGCATGTGTTCATAGCCGCTGCACAATCAGTCGATAACGGCGGGGACCTGGTGGAGGTGCTGTGATGGAGGCGAACGATGAGAGAGGGATAACGTTCCTCACCCTGGGCTCTCCTACCCTCGGCAGGATCCGGGAGCTTTGTGCTTTCCTCTGAGACTAAATTAAAGGATCTTCCCCCCTGTTGCCCTGGCTCCTTCGCTGCTCCTCCGCCTCTCTGTTGGGCGGCTTTCTCCACAATGAGATGGAAATGTGACACAGTTAGGTAGGATTCCTGCCTGGGCCTGCACAGACAAGTGGAGGTGTGTGTGTGACACATTTCCAGCGGCTCCTGGCTGCTCCCGGAACAGCTGCTGAGGACTGTTATGACAGCTTTCCACTGAGAGCACAGGAATCCATCTTCTCACTGCGACACATCTATTCCAGTTCAGTCACTCTCATTTTTCCTTTTTCTGCAGTTTTTTTGTGCGCCGCTGTCGTTCAGGCCGCATAGATTGGGTATTTGAGCGACTGAAAAAGTGGTGGTAGGCATTACATTTTTGAATAATGTTGGCAGGTGTAATTACTCAGTTCTGTGAAAGCCTCATACAGTATCGTGAAAAAACGAAGCTCCTGAATGCTCCCTCATACCGACAGACAGCTATTAGAAAGACAGCTTTTGATCCGGGCTTTGTCTGAAACTGTGCTTTCATGTGACTTTTGACAGCTTTATCAAATCAACCGTAATGCCCTCGGACAAATCTAGGATCAGACTCAGACAAAAAAGGGAAAAACAAAACTCTTACATTTCCTTGTTTCTTTTAAGATTGATATGCTGAGTCAAAATGAAAAAAAAACACATATTTTGTACTCTCCATGAACTCAGTGGAGAGGTAGCAGAGTGAGCAGTTCACTTACAAACAGTTCACTTACACTGAATAATCTTAAAACAGGCACCTGTTTATTCTGGCTTTGCTGTGCTAAACCAGGAGGAAGCCAGGAGGATACACAGCTTATATACAGAAAGCTCTGCTGCAAGAAATACAATGTAAAAGTCAGAAATAAAATCCTCCCCCTGGACAGAAAACAGTACATAAAACAATCAAATTGGATTTTGTGTTTGCTGTGAGTCATTCGGAGGCAAATTTCTTTTTCTTTTAATAATCACTCTGAAACAGATGACATTGGTTTTCCTCTGATATTGTCTGGCTGTGGGTTAAAGACTGAAATATTCATATGGTGTTGCATACATATGAGTTCAAATGAGGGAGAGAATAAAGGGCTAAATAGTCAACCACAGGGTAGTGAGCGAGGCAGGTTCACATTTAATTTGTTTAGACTCAGTTGGGAGTGTTTGGCAGATCAACAACAGCTCAGGGGGTTCTCACTAAAAGGCTTGAGTAAATATATGTATGCATTTAAATTTAGCTTAATAAGTGAACATTACTTTGAGTTTTGTAGATATGAGTTATAGAGCAGAGAGTCCCCAAACACCTTTCAGCATACATGGTGCTTTCACAGATGTGCAAGTTACCTATGTCATGGGCACTTACCCTACCGTCACAAACGCTGGCTTTTGAACTTTGGACAGATAACAGTCTGGATGGTCCTTTTCCTCTTAAGCCTGGAAGAAACGACATCCATGAAACTGTGTTAACTGACTATGGTTTATGTGTTCCTGAGCCCACGTGGTTATAGCCTTTACAGAATTACGTTAGTGCTGCCTGAGGGACCAAAGGTCACAGGCATTCAATGTTGGTAATCAGCCTTGGCACTTACATGTTTTTTTCACCAGATTCTCCGAATCTTTGATGATATTATGGACTGTGGATGATAAAATCCCTAAATTCCTTGCAAGTGTACATTGCATTGAGAAAAGTTGTCCTTTAGCTGTTGGGCTTTTTGGGCACGCAGTTATTCACAAAGTGGTAAACCTGACCCCATCCTTTCTTGTGAATGACTGAGCTTTTCTTTAAAGAATCTGCCCTGTTCTATTGAATGCTAAATCATTGCAAATGATTAACAGAGCTCCTAATCCACAGAGTATGCGAAAAGGGTAAAATACATGCATATTGCTCACAAATCACAGTTGGTGATCCGGATCAGTCCCAAAATCTAATCATTTGTTCCTTATCCCATTCCACACATTTCCTGAAAATTTCATCCAAATCCGTCCATAACTTTTCAAGTTATTTTGAACACAAACAAACAAACCAACGCCGGCAAAAACATTACCTCCTTGGCGGAGGTAAATATGTATGTATCCATATATAATTTGTACTACCTGACTCTAATTTAAAAAAAATTAACAAATGATGAAATTAATTAATCTTAAAAACACAACTGTTCAGAGAATTGCCTACAAACACTTGGGGTCTGCTTGTACCAGCATGAATAAATATTTCTCTAGAATGTAAAGGTTTTAAACCTCCACATGTATGTGTCTGGAAAGTTTAGCAAATTTAAGGAATAATGCACAGCTTTCTTTCACTTCCTGTATCAGTGCTAGCTTATTTACACCACATGTACTTGCCAGCTGAACAATAATCTCCAAATCATACAGCAACTTAAAACATATCTTTGATGGAAAAACTAAAAAAAAAGTCAGTCATATTAAACTGGTATACAACAATATATACTAAGACATGTGTCTTGTGCCCCATTAAACACTAAAACCATCTCTTTTAATTTACATTTAAAGCCATAGTACAAAATAAAATTGAATTGTTCCTTTAGATGGATGTGTTTGCTCCGTAAATGTGAGATCTGTCCTTGGGATTTAGTTTTTTTTTAGCAACATTTATTCATTATGAAATAAACCAACCAGTAATGGATAGCTTGCATCTCACAGCCAATCACAGAAGCTCTAAAAGAAGAAAATTGATATAATGAAATTACAAACCAGCATAGTCAGTCTTAAAAGACTGATTCTCTGTTGTAATGATCATGTTGCTTATTATCACTTTAACAAAACCTTTCTCACTGAAATCGAAGTCAGACAATTTGAGCAAGAGGGCATAATTAGCCACAATGTATGACTTAGTTTGTACCTGCCCTGTAAGGTCTGTGGTCATTTCCTCTTCAATGAAGCGGTCTACCACGCTGTAATTTATGAAGTGTTTACTTCAGCTCTGTTTGACTCTAGCTTTGGATCTCTCTGTCATCCAGCTCTTTGTCTTTCAACCTCTCATTTAGAGCAAGAAGTGGTGGGAGCTACAAGTGAGACGACAGCAGGAAGTGACAGCTCATACAGAGATTAGCAGAGATGCTAACAGCTTCAGTAGCAGTTTGATCTGGACCACATTTCTTCATTAAGTGAAAAATAAGTAGCACTGAAAGCATTTCTCAACAGGAGATATTTTGTCTCCAGTCCTGACTCCTGTTTAGTACGTTACATGACAGCAGTAGCATCCACCTACTACATTATCTGATTAGCACGTAATGATCGTAACAGATGGAACAATCATCTAATCAGCTGCTGGTATGCTATTGAAAGGTTCTGCCCATTCCCAAACACTCTATGGGCAGATAGGCTGTTGACATTAAATAGTCTATCTGGTGTGTCAGGTTACAAACATTTGCCAAGGCATTTCAAACATTATCAGGCGAGTTATTGTCAAAAATGTGGAAAACTGCCCTTTCTCACACTGTTAAGAAGTCCTTTAACAGGAATCCCTGGATCCACATTCGGATCGCCACCAAAATCAAATCACTTCTTCCTTGTGCAATGAATAACATTCCCTGTAAATTCATCAAAATCTGCTGAAAACTTCAAAAGTTAATGCTCTTCTCAGAATAATGAACAAACAAACAAATGCCATCAAAAACATAACCTCCCTGGCATTAAGATTACCAAGCAATCAGACAGACAACAAAGTACTTCCTAGTAATGTTTTAGATCCCACAGAGTCACTGAGGGATCCAAATGTGCACAGGCACATCAAAGTTTCTACAGCAGATCATCACAGGACTCCATCAAAGAAAAATGCTCGTCTGTCCTCGATGCACCCCATACACACATCGAACACATTTAAAATTTACTACTCAAAGTTGGGGAGTCTCTGATCCTCATCTAAGAGGATAAAATGATTCTTAACACACCTCACACCACAGGATAATCAGGTCAGATAATTTTAAGGCTAATGGATAATGGGCCTTTGCTGACTTTGGTCAAGAGCAGGGCTCTGAGCCATAAGTTAGGCTTATTATCTTGAAGTGTGTACCCCGCTTACACAGCACAAGCATAAATGAAATACAGAAACAGAGCAGCAGCTTTCAGTCGCAGGTCTTGCCTCCTTATACAGTATCCTTTGATGTAACATCAATATACAGATGGAGCCACTTTAATTTTCCCCAATTTCCTTGGCAGAGTATCAGCTGGTCCATGATAGAAAAGTGCTAGGACCTGCCCATCTTCATGGCTATAATGAGATCCCGATAGTGACACGATAAACATGTAACCTGTACCACTAGGATAAATAAATGAAAGCTTTGATTACCGTGGATAATGCCACTAATTTAAGAAATTGAGAGCAAAAAACAAACAAATAATAAACTTATTTAGTCTTTCATTGACTTGAAGTTGCCAAGTAAATGGCTGGTAACTGGCTGGAACTCACATGGCATTTGGCTGGGAGGGGAAAATTGAAGTGGCTGCATCTGACATGTCACGTCTTGTCATGGGGCTCCTATGGCAGCTTTCACAACAAGACAATGAACCATTCAGCTACAATAATAAAAAATTATGGATTTTTCTTTCTGGCTCTTGAAACTGATGAGAATATTTGAGAATAATGCTAACTACTCAACTAAAAACACTGAGCATAACATTACTCATAAAAAATGGGTGAAAATTCTACATGTTCCTTCTTTTAGACAGGAAAGCTGAAATAACGGCATTTCTATTTGTGCTTATTTTCTCTCTTCATAACTGATCAATAAAGTCATAACCACTCTGGGTGCATGTATTTACCCGTACATTCGATTATTTGCACAGGTGTGACAGTGCATATAAAATAAGGTGGACCTCACATATGTGTGGCACAGATTTATGTGCTACACCACTGGTCACATCCATTGATTGCATATCTATAAATCACGCTTAAATGCAGATGACAGGAGCTCCGGCTGTGGCAAAACAGATTTTTCTTCTTGTGTATTTTCATCAGATATATCATGTCTGTGCGTGATGTATGACATGTATATCCAGTGAGAGGATCTGCAGTGGAAATGAAGCTATACGTTTGGAAATGTGTATTTTTAGCTCCTTTTGTGCATAAAATTGTAAGTAATTCTTATGTATTTTCCTGTCTGTTTGTCAAAGCACTTTGTTTTTAAAACTGTTAAACAAATAAAGTTATTTCATTAATATGTCTGCCTGATGA